>CM038793.1:213125250-213366464 GCA_021764765.1 Vicia sativa
TATGTCTATTATCCTTACTCCATATGCTCCCTGTGTTCAATATCTTCCCAACCGAACATGTATATTCGATCTTTATGTGTCCAATATCCACCGGCATGTATATTTTGAAACCATCATAGTGTCTTCGTCGGTCTATATGCTCCTTGCATGTCTAATATCCACCGACATATGCTCCCTATATCTGTTCAATATCCTTACCGAACATGTATATTCGATCTTTATGTGTCCAATATCCTTACCTGCATGTCTATTTTGAAATAACTCTTGCTCTATATGTGTAAATGCCTTCGAATGCTCCATATTTCCGGCATGTATGTCTAATTATCCTTACTCCGACATATGCTCCCCCATATGTAAATTATCTCGATATCCTAACATGTATATTAATAACTCATGTGTCCAATATCCATACGGGCCATGTATACTAAACCTTGTTAGATATGTCCTTCAGCCTATGCATTTTCCTGTATGTCATATCCTTAATGTTATATATGCTCTATATATGTTCAATATCCTAATTTAACATGTATATTCGATCTTTGTGTCCAATATCCTTATCGGGCATACATCCCAAACTTTATTAGAGTCGCCTTCGGCTCATTCTTCCTATGTATGTCTAATATCCTTATGTATCATACATGCTCTCCTATATGTGTTAATATCCCACCGAACATGTATATTCGGATCTTATGTGTCCAATATCCTTACCGGCATGTATATTTTGAAACCTTGTTAGAGTCGCCTTCTATCTCCTGTATGTATGTCTAATATCCTTACCCCGATATACTCTATGTGTTCAATATCCTTACCGAACATGTACAATCAC
Source organism: Vicia sativa (assembly GCA_021764765.1). Lineage (NCBI taxonomy): Eukaryota > Viridiplantae > Streptophyta > Magnoliopsida > Fabales > Fabaceae > Vicia > Vicia sativa. The sequence continues at coordinate 213,126,077 of CM038793.1, forward strand.
TTTTATGTGTCCAATATCCTTACCGCATGTATATTTCAAAACTCGCTGAGTCATAGCCCCTTCGTCGGCTTCATTCCGTGTTGTATGTTCATTATCCACTCCTCATGATTTCAGACCATAGAACGGACATCCTTACCTAACAAGAGAGCATTCCCATCTTATGTCCAATATCCTTCCGGCATGTATATTTTAAACCTTTATTAGAGGCCGCTTTCTCTTGTCCTCCTTTATGGTATGTCTAATATCCACCACATATGCTCCCTATGTGTTCAATATCCTTACCGAACATGTATATTCGATCTTTATGTGTCCAATATCCCACGGCATGTATATTTCTGAAACCTTTAGAGCTCGCCATCGGTCGGTCACTTCCGTGTATGTCTAATATCCTTACCTCGACATATGCTCCTATAGTGTTCAATATCCTTACCGAACATGTATATCTTGATCTGTGTCCAATATCCTTTCGGGCATGTATATTTCAAAACCTTTTTAGAATCGCTCGACCGGTCTTTGGTGTATGTCTAATATCCTTACCCGACATATATGCGCTCCTATATGTCTAATATCGTATGTATCAATACACCGCATATTCTGACTATGTGTTCAATATCCTTACCGAACATGTATATTCGATCTTATGTGTCCAATATCCTTACGGGCATGTATATTTCAAACCTCGTTAGAGTCGCTCTGGTTCAATTTCTTCCGTGTATAATGTGTCCAATATCTTCACTGATACTGTAATTTCACCCAATCCCAATGTATCACAAAAAAAAAAAAACACAAAATCTTAAAAACCAAAAAGAAAACATCTATATTTATTTTCCTGAGAGCGCAAATTAGGTCTCTCTCAAGATTTAATCCTTCTACCTTGAAAGTTGAAAGGAACCAATTTCACTTTCCAGCTTAAGATGATTAAATAGGGGCTGTTGCACCCTGTAAATTTTCCCTCCTATATCAATTTTTACTTTGCCGAAGTTGTATCCATTTGCATACGCTTCCATTGGTCCACCGCTTTAGACATTCATTCTTTCACCATCACATCTCGCACGTTAATTGCATCTAAGGTGATTGAATTCAAACTCGTGATCATTTTGTGTTTCAAAGTACCCATTATTTCACATGCATGCATTGATGTCATTGATTCTAGGTTTTAGGCTCGGACTGCTTGAGGTAATTATTTTATATTTGGAAGATGTCATGTTTCAATCAACCCGAAAATTGAGAATGACAAGGTTTTAGCAATAAATCTTATTTCTCCTATCCATCAAATCTTATGTGTCATCTTAGAGGTCACTTTGAATTTTATCTCCTTCCACAAGTGGTTTTTGCTCATCAAAAGGTTTGAAGGTGAAGTCAAGATTTTTGCTTATACGGGTTACAATTTTCTTTGAAAACTTTCTTTGAAGGATTGAGTTTTAAATTAAGATGGCGCCTATCATTCAATGGGGTTATTTTTAATGGCAAGATAGCTTGGATTTCAAGGTTTTGGGTTACTAAGATATTTTACTTTTATAATGTATTCAATGCATTATTGAGTTTGACAAAGGATTGAGGAAATTGGAAATGTTTGCAAGATACTATTTTTCACAAATATACAAGTTTTCATTCTCACCCAAGCTTCAAATAGCATGAATAATTCATCAACTTACGGAGTTTACTTCATGAATATGCAAGGAGAGTTCTTTTTTCGTGACGTTTCCGAATATATATTATCTCATGTTTTTATGTTCTATGGCCTAGTTATATCTATAACATGATTTCTCCATCAAGGATTTTTTGGCCAACCATAAGAATCAAATCTCAATTCAAAAGCCAAATTTCAAGCAAATGCATTCAATATTCAAATTCATTTTTCCAATCTTGTCATCAAGGTTCAAAGTTTCATTCACCTATAACGATATTCAAAGAATGCCCATTTACAAAGTAGAATCAAAGTTCCAAACTCAACATTCAATTAAAGTTGGCGATTATTGTGTTCAAACTCATTTATTCACATAATACAATTTGTTCAAATTCACTTCAAAGAAGCTTTCAAGTTTCAACGTTTCAAATTACAAGCATTGTCACATATGCCATGGCCCAAAGATATTCCATGTCACAATTGAGTAACTCATCTCCTAAATTCTAAATTTTGTTTTTTCTTTCAACTCAACAAGTTTGTACAAATGCCACAAGAATCATCAAATTTACAATAATTTGAATATGTGGTACAAAATTCAAATTTTTGATACAAGACTTTCAAGATTACAAACACAAGTACAAGCTATGGCTTTGAGTTCAAGCATACAAGTAAATATTCTATGTCCTAATCCTATTGTTTTCTATTAGAAATCTTCATTGCTTTCCTTCCTCCAAGCTTTCGCTCCATTTTCAAGCCTTGCCTTTTGTCCAAAGTTTTCCTTTACCATCCATCCACACCATTGTTGCAATTCATGAAACAAGGAAAGAAACAAGTTAGCTATAACGGGCAGCATAAGAAAGAATACAAAGCAATACAATTTTATTAATCTCATCATTAGGGGTTTATGTTCGGGATCAGCTTACGTTAGGGATTTATTTTCTCAATCATATTCATGGAACCTTACCTTTTGCAAATCACAACAACTCTTTGTTGTTGGTTCACAAAAGAGGTTGTGATCTCGATAAAGATCATAATCACTAAAAGCATCTCGCAACAAGTACAATGCAACAGTCCGTAAATCGTAAACAACAAAGAGCCCAACAAAGTTTCAAAAAGTGTTTCACCATCAAATCATGTCAAGCAGTCCAAGACAGGAAAAACAAGGTCGGGTATACGATTCTCACCCAACAGATCAAAACAAAATACCAAGAGCCCACTTTTCATTTTTCCCAAGCACCTTTGCTTTTTTCAAAACATTACATCGTAACAAACCCTAACTCAAACATTATAAAAGGATTAAAGGCATAAAAATCAAGGGCAAATGTTCATTTTTCAAAACCAAAGAATCGAAACCCGTAAAACATAATCAAGAACAAAGATCATAAACCCTAAACAACCAAACAAAAGATCATAAACCTTAAACATAACCGAATATCATTCAGAAACCCCAAAACAATGTAAAATCATCATTTCCCAAACAAACCCCTCTTAAAATTGAAATAGCCACGCAGAGAGAGATCAAAGGTAATACCCGTTTTGAAGAGAGAAGGAGGTTGCGAACTTTGTGTCGCCATCCATCTCCTTTTCTCACTGATTCTTTCATTTTTTCGCATAAACATCACCAGTTTCACCCAAATAGAAGCTAGGGTTCATTTTTCCCTTTCCATTTAAGGTCACTTGTAAGCACAAATCAAAAAAAATACTTGAGAAATTAATAATAACAGAGCAACAGAGAGAGAGAGGGACCGATTTTCACAAATCTGTGAAAGCCGAGAGAGAAAGGGACTGATCGGACTAAATCATGAGAACGAGAGAGTTAACGAAGTTTTGGAATCGGAGCGAGAGAGATGAGGAAATCGAGATCGGCGATGAGGGTTCAGAGATCGTGAGAGTGATGAGAGTTCGTGAGAGAGATTATGAGAGTTTTTATAAAACCGATTGTGTTTTTTTTTATGTTGTTAATTTATTGTAAAAAGATTTAAGTTATTTTAGTTTAGATTAATTAGGATTAGTTTTTTATATATTATTTAATTTATAATAAATGAGTTAGATTAGTATTAGTTTAAATATAATTAGGAGTGGTGTTGTTCAGTCCAAAGTGACACTTGTCACCGCCCGTATGGTCTGCTTGAATCAAAGTGTGCACGCACATGGTAGCAATCTTGCACCCTCCTTCATAGCCACTCAGATTTGTTAAGATCCGATCCACTGTCCCTGAATGGTGGACCACACTATGCCTCATGGAACCACCCATACAATATCCAAGAAGCTGGCTCGCTCTTATTTTTACACCCCCTGATTTGGCTACAACCAGCCCATTTCTAAACTCACTCATTAATTTATCTATGCAAGTATTTTATTTTATTTGATGTATTAAATAATAATTAGTATAAGATATTTTTATTTGCTACATTATCGATAAATTATTAGTTGATTTTATCAAGTAGAAAATCCATCCTAATAATTATTTAAATTCATTGATTGTGTTAATTTTCTTTTTTTATTATCCGTTTTATTATTTTATCCGCTTGTATGTTTTATTACACAATCGACACTCCACTCGCGAAATTAATATAAAAACAACGCCCGATCTCTCATTTTTGGTTACCCACACCAAATTCTCTAAGGGTCTCATGGTTGGGGATGGCATGGCCATCCTCCACGAGAATAATCAAAGCCTCGCTATTTTGATTAATCATAACTCGAAAAAAACATTGGTCCACATACCAATATCCATGCACTGTGGTCTCATGTTGTCAGATAGAGCACCTATCCTCACGAGGTTAATCGAGTCCACATACTTGATTAATCATAACCCAAACATTATCTTCGTTCAATATCGAAACTCTTAAAACATATTCAAATTAAAATAATTAATTGAATTGTTTTCTTTAAATCAATTTTCTATGGGGAACACTTAGATGAGATTTGTTTCAATTGTTAGATGTTATCTAACGATGAAATGTAAATCGTTTCTAGTTTGTTAGATGATAGCCTAATAAACAAAAACTTCTATCCATGTTCCAAAACAAAATATAGTGTTATGGCTTAATTAAATTGGATGATAGCCCAACGACGATTAAATTTAAAGTATTTGGGCCATTAGATGATAGCCTAATGACTTAAATACTTTTATTCCATAAACTTATAATGTGAACTTTACTTCACCTCACCCTTTTCATAATAAAGATTTCGATGAGATGATTGGTCGAGCTCACTCACCAATTTCTTAGTATTCAAATCATTAGATGATAGCCTAACATTTTGGTACTTGTCATCCGCAATTAAAATCAATTCAACCCATTCAAATTCTTTTTTTTTTTCCTTCATATCATCAAAACATTTCTACTAAAATCAACACAACCAATTCAAACATTTTTAACAAGAACTACGAAGTTTTGACTTTCCCATTGCACGAGGGAATACGTAGGCACGTGGTTTCGAAACCGTGTCAAACTCAAAATAATAATAAACAAACCCCTTTTCTTCTTTCTTATTTATAATTTAGAAATTAGCAACACACACACAAACACACTTTGAACTAATGGGTCCCATCGAAACGATGGACGTAAGAGGTGCTAATACCTTCCTCTTGCGTAACCGACTCCCGAATCCATATTTTTTAGTCATGTGGACTGCCTTATCCGATGTCGTGGGTTTTATCTATATTTTCCCGTTCTTTTTTGTAACAAATAAAAATTAGGTGGCGATTTCATTGTTTTTTTGAAAATTTAAATGATTTTTGAAAATGAGTTGTTTTAAATGACACCGACTCGACTAATAGCAAATATGAACTCCGTCTTCATAACCTGCACGTTACCAATATAAAGGTAATGGCAAAACAAGTAAAGGGTGAGATAATTCAAAACATATAATTAAAGGCATGATAAACTATATATGTAGTTTCGGAATTATAAAGGGTATAGATTAATAAATGCATTCCAACACATATCCAAAACTCACTTACTTTAATCGTCATTCTAATGTGTATAATCTACACTTTATCGCCATAACCTCATCGGCATAAATCATCACAACAACACATAAACTTAAACAACAACATCAAACAACAACATCAAACAATGTTAATAACATAAGCAACATAAATAAAATCATCACAAATTAGCTAAAGCCCATCGTCGCTTTTGGCGTAAAAGCCCATCGTCATGAACATCATCACATCATATTTGCATTAAGCATTTCATCAAAGTTCAATCATTGCAAAACTCATCATTTATATTCATCGCATAGTTATCATGAAATTATCAAGTCATATTCATTTCATGTTCATCATAAGATCATCACCAAAAAGCATCATATATCATTGCAATTCACATCATCAATTCAATTAAACCCAATGCCAAACAACCTATACATAAACATAACCGACCATGAGACACGACTATGTTATGCATGTGGTACCCGCCGCTTTATACATAATTATTACTGGCATAAAGCCCATCGTTGTTTGGCATAAAAGCCTCGTCGCTATATAAAATCCTCGTCAATGCAATGTATGTGACTCCACAAGAAACAACACAACACAAAACATCATCATCGCCATCAAAATTGGCATAAAGCCCACATCGCCATAATTTATCCAAATCAAGATAAATATATCATCGCATCATATTTGCATTATGCAAACATCACATATAATTCATCATCATCAAAAGTCATGCATTCACAAATCGGAAGCATTATTAACCACATCAATAAAATCATCACATCTTCATGTACAAAGACACATATCATCGCATCGCATATCATCAAGTATTCATTAATAAATACATTGTCAAAATATTATGTTTAATCACACCACATCATTATCAATTCATTCACTAAATTCCAAATACGGAAAATAGTCAAACACCTATAATCGTCGAAAGTCATTCCTAATTACCCATTAATCATAATCGCCAACATCGCAATCGGATTGTCCATACGTGCCTTAAATCTACTAAAACGCAATCGGATTCAATTTAACCGTAATTTAGCCTATTTCGGTCGCTTCAGTAAAACGCTGCATCAAAACTAACCTCACCACTACATTCTACACGCCGAACTTAGCTAGCACCAATTTTCGCTGAATTCGTGAGCACTGTTCTGTCAGTTTAATTTACTAAAATCGGAAAATCGAAACATAATCGGGTTCCAAATTTAATCGCTAACTTATGTCCTAATTATGTTTTATTAATACCAACTAGTAGTATATGGAATTAATGAATTTCATGAAAATGTCGGAAAGCAAGATTATGTAAAACACAAATTATGCGTAAAACAATAAATCAGTAAATGTAAAAATAGGAACCATGAAACCGCTCCTTCTCCCAGCAAGGGACATGTCCTGCCAGAGAGTGATGGCTAGGAGCAAAGCCTTTAGGGTCGGAGATGGTCGCTCCTGTGGGTGGGCGCCCCTTTTGTGTGCCTCCTTCTTCATCTTCCTCATTTGTTTCAATGATTTATCGTTTTTCTTCAACAGCTACGCTTTTCTTTTTCATTTCCATTTTATAATTCCATTTCTACTACTAGCAATGAAACACACCCATAATCCCTACTCCTAATCCATCTTTTCTAAACTATTTCAACAATCAACCAACCAAAACCCTATAAACCAACCATCAATTTTCTCCAAATCCAAAATACAACTATCAACCCTAATTATATGAGATGGAGAATCAAACCCTTACCTCACAAGCTTGATGATTGCAAGATGCTTCAACAAAATCCCAACATCATTCTTGTTCTTCTTCTTCTTCTTCTTCCCAAAACCCTTTTTTCTCTCCATGCTTCTATGTTTGGCTTGGTGTAGGAAATGGAAAGAAAAGGGGGAAAATGGTTTATAATTATGTTTTCTTACTAGCTAAGGGTGTAAACCCAATTCCCTTCAATTATTCCTCACACCCCTAACTTATTTTTATTAATTAATACCTTAATAATATCTAATAATATTATTTACTCAATTAATTAAAATAATTTTGGGGAATTAAATATCAGATCCGAATAATATTTTACCGAACCGAACGGAATAAAAACCGGATCGAACAAAACGTTGCCAAATATATTAATAGATAAACTATTAATATAAATATTCTCGTCGCAAAAACAATCATCAAACGGTAACTCAAAAATATTAATATATTATAATGTTAAATAAAATGGGCTGCATAACTCTCCCCACTTATAAACTTTTCGCCCTCGAAATTCGACTAAAACGAATACGGACATGCCCACGCATTCTCCACTAATCCTCACCAATTAAACAACATAAAAAACACCAAAAATAAGGACATCTCCTAACCACAACGTCCCGTCAAGAATAACCATGCCGAGATACAAAGCCCATACAATGCACTCGAGAACCAACTAATCACCCAACAACCAAACAAGTTAGTGTACACACCGTTCACTCGAGAACTAATCAAACAAGATCGATACCATCCTAATGCCTCAACCATAGAATTAGTCACACACTGAACCGACACCTCGAAACGAGTCACCAAAGATAGGAACATAAAGTCTCACGACACAACACCGACTCCATCGCTAAAACCAAAACAACAAAATGGTTATACAAACCAAAATCAAACAATCATAAAAGGATAGAACCACTGTTACGCAAACACGAAAAAGATGCCTTCATTCACGCATAAGTACGAACTCAAGAATTACACTTGCAACCGCCGCTTATTCCAAAATCACAAGGTCACATCGCTTGTAGATTACCAACGACAACCCTTGAATAATAACCGCTACTCAAACTTAACCGAACTGCGGATACACTACGATTCTAGGGCATAAACCGATTTACATCACTATAACTCACTAGTCCAAACCAACAATCACGCATACCGCTAAAAATTCAATGCTCGATATCTAAACCATGTCAGGCCACTTTTATGCATATGATGCTAACCGAAACAACTTGGTTAATCCTCAACTTCACAATTACTCGTAATGGATACGCCCAAAGCGCACACCCATCGTGACACCTCGTAACATCAGCCTCATCAACTCGAAAAATCACTCTTTCATTCTTGATTGATCAACGCCCATTGATCCTCTAAAATTCACATATAGTTTGACCTTTTAAATATTGTCCAAATATTCACTTGTGAAACTGACGATACACTTGACTTCAACGAAGTCTTCACTTATAACAATTCAATTCCCAAAATTTGTATTAAGTAATCACCATCCTCGCACCGTCGCAACGATCAATACACAGGTTTTCTAAATCGAAACACCTTTCATAACTTCAATCTTCCAAAGGGGTAATTCAAACCAAAACACTCTCTCAAGAACTCTACCCATCAACATCGTCTCATACTACCAAATTACAAAACAAGTTGACTTAGAACCATAACATAAATTTTATGGAATCCAACATGAACACCGTCGTGACCGACTTCAGTCACAAATAGAACATTTTCCTTTATAAAACATCAATCATCCTAAGGTACCTGTAGCTACGTGTCGCACCCCAAAAATTTCCTCCTTTGTTCCACCTTGGTGATTTGTTTGTATCGTAGATGTTCTATCATGTTGGTTTCAAAATTCTACGGACGAAGTTTTCATTACACTGGATTTCAAGGGAATCGTCAATTTTGTCATTCATTCGGTCCAATTCGAATTTCGAAAAGGATTCCGTTTGCTTCTGGGAGTTGGCATTCTAGATGAGTTTTTATATTGTCCTCAGAGTTTTAAGTTTTAAAGGATTTGTTTGTCCTTAAAATCTAAATTCACTAGGGAGCGATGCAAGTTCATTAAACAAATGTCGGTCAATTAACCTTTTTACAAGAAATGCTACGGTAAAATGCTACGGATTCTATTCAAGTTTATACTTTTGTCTTGAGATTCTACAGGTTACGATGCATTTTTGCGGGGAATTTGAAGAATTAAGCTTGAAATGTGAAGAAACAAGTTTGTGTTATTAACTTGACCAAATTTAAATTACAAAATTACAAAGTGTTTACAAGCTTTTATCATGGAAGTTACAAACTTGTTACAATGTGGTTACAATTTAAAAGATCTACAATCCTACAAGTTTGCTACAAAGGATGTCTGGTCTTCACCTCTACTCTATTCCGTTATCGCTTTAACGCTTTCCTCTCGACACCATTGCCGCTTCCCCACGCTATTCGAAACAAGAAAGTAATTAGTAGCAGATGTCGATTAAATTCAAAGGAAGTATGTTTTAAAGAAAACTCATCATTAAGGCTAATTTGAATCGAGTGAAGGTTAATTGTTTCAGATGCGGCCCTCGTAACCAAAGTTCTTTCATCGGCTATTACATCCTTTTCAAATCACAACAACTTCCGTTGTTGGTCACAAAGGAGGTGTGTCGAAAATCAAGAAAGGAAACATCATTTTTCCATAGTTCATCACCATCACCAACAAGCCTATAATTTGGCAATTCAAAACGGTACTCAAAGCAAGTCAACATAGCAGCAAGTGTAACATAGCGAAAAAGACAAGGTATATGGTTATCAAGATAAGCCAACACACCAAGAAGAGCGTAAGAAGCAAATTGGTCATAAGTAATTAATTAAGAATATAGAAGAGGAAAGAGTCATTAAAGTATAATTTTCACCCAAAAGTGAAAAAGGGAAAATAGAAAGGAGACATCATTTTGGAAGTAGAATATCAAAGAGCAGCATTTGATATCTGTTTTGGGGCAGCCACAAAGACAAGAAGAGGATTACTTGCCTATCACTTGGAAAGAGATAGAAAACAAATGTGGCATAAGAAAAAGGAATAGCAGGTCTGTTCTCAGAAAAAGGAGTGTAGTATCTATTCCATCAGTGAAAAAGAAGAGGGAGCTATCAGTTTTAAAGAGAGTTCTAAACATTTCAAACAAGAGAAGAAAAAAATTGGTAGCATCTGTTCTAATATCTTTCAAAACCCAGTTGAAAAACCATTTCCAGACTAGAAAACCAAAGACAAATGAGGCATCGTGTTCTACTGATACAATCCAAAAAACATTGTAGTGACAATCTCCCAATCAAAATGGCCAAACTAGAGTAGCATCCGCTCGAGAACTTAGAGAAAATTAACACATACCGAAAAACCGAAAGAGTAATCTCCAAACACCCAATACAAAGGTACCAAAAGCCAAACAATAACCTAAACCCTAAACATCTATCATCATTTCCTAAACTAGCCTTTCAGGTTTTTTCGTAAAAGTTTCATTCGACAGAGAAAGAGAGACGAGGAAAAGAAGTTAGAGCGATCTCACCGATTCGGCGTCAAGGTCCATATTTTCCCGCCAAAATCGTGGGTACCTACAAATCACAAAACTAACATCATCGATCATAAGACAAACAAGAACAACATGCAACAATAGTTCGAGAGAGAGATTTCTAAGAGAGGCAAATCATGGTGGGTCGAAAGAAACCGATGAGGTTTCGTGTGAACGAGAGGAAAAGCGATCAGTGAGAAAGAAGAAGGTAGGGTTCCATTTTGGGACAAGTTTGAGAAATGATGCGTGAGAGGAAGAGAGATCCGAGATTAGGATCGTGGTGAGAGAGGATCGTGAGAGAACCTTTGGTTTCCATTTTCTTTTCTTTTATTATTAGGATTAGTTAGAGTTAAATAAATATTATTACTACTAATTGCTAATTTTATTTTTAGTTATTATTATTACTAACATAATTATTATTAATATTCTTATTTATAATTATTACTATTATTATATAACTACTATTATTATTATAGTATTGTTATTAACACTATCATTATTACATTATTATGTTACTTAAATTATAACTATTATTATTCTTTTTAAAAAAAAAAAACCTATTAGTATCATTCTTTATTACTATCATATTATTATTACTATTATTATTGTTATTACACTAATACAAGTATTATTATCATTACTACTATTATTTTCTTTTTTTATTATTTTTAAACTATTAATAACTATGGTCATTATTATTTGCTATTGTTCTTGGTGATAAATTTTATATTCCTAACTTATAAAATATTTATATATACTCCAAATTGCCAAAAATAATTACATTAGTGTAGTTAAACTTTATTTTTCTTAATTATTAGGAATTTTCTAGCATTTTATTTTCTATACATCCCCATTTGTAATTTGTACCCCATTCCCCAATTTGTTGTAATAATTAGTAGATAATTTTATCGCATTATTTATTTATTATTCACAAAGCACAAACCAAAATATTTTCAAACTGATACTCGTGCGAGCCATTTTTGACTACCTTGAGTGGACAAAGCTTTGAAGCGTCCCAACGGCCACACCTTTTGCACACACCACGCTTACTCTTGGGCTTACAATGAAACCTTAATTAATTAGTTAAACATTATTTAATTATCTAATTAGGTTATTTAAAATTAATTAGTTTACCTAATTAATTTTATTAAACTAATTACTTGATTAAATTTCGTTTAATTAGTCGATTAAATTTATTTCGCGCATGCACCTACACGAGATAAGTCATTTATTTATTTATGCCAGCCACCTTGTATGGGCTTTTAATTTATTTACCGCTTTATTGAATGTTTGTACGCAATTAATTGTTCTTTTCCATTATCACACTTTAGGACCATAGGCTTAAGTAATCATAACCCGTGATTTCCAAAAAACACTTTCAGAATTAATTTACAAACCTCGATCCAACGTCGAGTGCATTTTCTAAATTTTTCATAAAGAAAACTCAAGTGTTTAAGCCATTGGATGCTAGACTAGTTGTTTAAACACTTGCAAAAATGAACTTCTAATCTTTAAGTCGTTGGATGCTAGACTAGCAACTTAAAGATTCTTAATAACGTGAACCGTGTTTCACTTCACTCTTTCATAAAAGAAAAACTTTTGGGATGATAGACGACTCGATGGGCATTGAGTTCATCTTGTTTCTAGTATTTGAATCATAGGATGCTAGACTTATGGTTCGGTACTTTTCACCCGCATAAAAAACAATTCAACTCATTCAAATTCTTTTATCGCTCATATGCGATTGTAAAAAACTCTTTTCGGATAAAGAGGGTGTAATAGTCGTTTCAAATATGAACGAGGACTTAAGCTTTTCAAACAAACAACAAGTCCTAGTTCAAAGTAGTTGAAATGACCAAGCGCACGATTTTTCTTATAAAATCAATACAACAAACTTAAAACCTTTTTAAGAGGAACTACAGAGTTTTGAATTTCCCATTGCACAAGGGAATATGTAGGCCCGCGGTTCAAAAACCGTGTCAAACTCAAAATAATAATAAACAATTTCTTTTCCTTTTTGTATCCATAACTTAGCGATAAACACACACACGAACGCGTAAAATTAAATGGGTCCCATCGAGTACGATGGATGTAAGGGGTGCTAATACCTTCCCCTTACATAATCAACTCCCGATCCCACTTTTTTGGTCATGTAGACCGCCTTATTCGCATGCTTTTGGGTTTTATCTATATTTTCCCTTTCCTTTTGGAATAAATAAAATTAGGTGGCGATTTCACTATTTTCGAGATTTAAAAGATTTTTGAAAATCGAGTTGTCATTGGCGACTTCATCGATAGATTTTAAAGCGAGTTAACCCTAATTTAATTCTTCGCTTGTGTGTTTATTTATTGCTTTAATGTTTATTATTATTGCATTATACTATCCTGTGATGTATTTTGATTTTGGGCATTTTGGTTATGATTCATAGATAAGCCCAATACCTGTGCTTCTAGGAAACATAAGTTTAGAGTGGTTGAGTAGCTTAGGTCCATTGGACATCCGTGTTCCTTGATCGACGTGAAGACCACAACTTAGAGTTGGTCTTTAAGGGATTGTTGTTCAGATGCTAGTGCGGGTAGCAATTTCTAGACAAATGGCCTACAACTCTAAGTATTAGGATGTCCAAAATTGAAACCAACCGCTCAAAGGTTTTTGAGTATCCCTTTAAGAGCCGCTTGAGTATACTTTTGAAAATACTATTGTCTCGACAATAATATTTTTAAAAGGGATCCGAGACCAGAAACATTTAGCAAAAAAACACTAGAACCAACCCTGTTTGGGAATATTGTTGGGTAGGCGTCGAAACCATGGCCAACCAACCTGTGACTTATCATGTGATCTACACTGTTATTGGGTTCCAGCTTAACTCATTTGCATTGCATGTCTACATTAATCATTCATGTTCATCACATTTGTTAACATTTTTAGGTATCTTTAAAGGACTCATTCTTGAAAGTAATCAGACTGTGCAATGGATCCCGGCAGAAAAAACAATCCTCACATCAACTTCAAAATTCCAAACACTCAGACGCTGTTGAGACTTAGGGGAAAGGTGAAGCATGCACAATTGAACAACTTTCACGCCAGATATGGGTGGATCTTGGAGCTTTTGGACATTGATACTGATCACAATGCTTTGAAGGCTTTGGTAAAGTTCTTTGATCCTTCCTTGAGGTGTTTTACATTCCAAAACTTCCAGATGGTTCCAACAATTGAAGAATTCGAAAGATTGTTGAATTGGCCTCTAAAAGATAATATTCCTTTACCAAGTTGGGAGAATGTGGATGCGAGATATAGCAACCGCTTGGTCTTCCGATCCGAGAGAGGGCCGATGTTGGTGGAAAGAGGAATTTCTAGGAGTTTCTTAGAAAAGAGTCAAGAATTGTCGTGGGGAAGAGAATCGAGGTCGCTCAGGCCATTCTAGCTTTGTTGATCTTTGGAGTAGTATTGTTTCCGAGTCATGATGATGAATATGTGAGTCACCGCAATCAATGTGTTCCTTTCAGAGAATCCTGCATCACCTTTTACTAGCAGATATGCTCATCAACATCCATACCCGATACGCCAAAAGAAAAGGAGTAGTGATGTGTTGTTCCGCCTTGCTCTATTCTTGGTTGAAATCCCATATTCCTCACGAGGACCTGGGTTAGGATTTTGAGAACTTGATTTGGTCTCGTGTTGGCCTTCTCATCGCTAGCGGAGTTTTCTCGGTATTCTCCAAATTGGTACACGTGGGAGATTATCACTCATTGTGGGCATTTCCTAATGTTCCGCTAATGGATCTCGAGGTTGCATTAACTATAACCCCTGTGTTGGTCCTCAAGCAATTGGGATGTCCCATGGAAACCGCACCAAAGGAGGAATTTTTGAGGGAGTTTATCTTATTGGATTTTGGAAGAGATGATCCGGGTTTGTTGAAGCAAATACAAAAGGCTTGGACTCAAGTTCACAAGAAAGGTGCAGAGCTTAGAAAAGAGGAAATGGGGATGGTGAACCTTATGAACTCGGATACTTAGGAGGGTAATGGAGGTAAAACTACCGTTCACTGTGGAGGTTCCCTTTGATGTGCCAGAACCTGAAGTCACCCATGTTCCTATTGAAGAGTTCAATAGACTCAAGCTAACCATCACTGAAATGCAAGCTGAAGAGGGTCGACAACAAGCCGCCCTTACTCGTGTTACTCGAGAGAGGGATGACTTGGCGCAAAGTCTCAGAGAAAGGGATGATGAGTTGCTAAGGAGTCAAGAGCTTGTGGAGATCGAAAAGAAAGCTAAGTTCCGTAAAGGACAACTTGAATGCCGCCAACTTTGAGTTAAGAGAGTTCAATCGAAAGTTGGCCGTACGAACAAAGAAAGAGGGAAAGCCTACGAAGATGAAGAGAGGGCCATCCAAGCAAAGTCGATTTGAAAGAAACACTCAACGCTTCGATTCTAGAGTTGAAGGTTGCACCGAGAAACCTTGAATCCAGCATGCGTGATCTCGCCTCAAGGAAGAAGCCCGCTTGGCGTAATACGCATCAAGAATTAGCGGAAAATCCACGAGTTGGACACCGCAAGGGATCTTGTGGCTCGGTGGGAGGCATCGATGTAGAGTTGGAAGCCCAATGTGAGGGATGGCAAGAGGAAGCCAGCGTCAAAATGAGCTTTGATAAACAGAGGAGAAACCATTTTATTCGAAGAGCAACAAAAGCTTGTATAACAACTACTCGTGTCTGGTTGAATTGTAGACAATTGATGGTAGAGGTCCCATGGAGACTACAATCGGCGTCAAGATTTAGAAGAAAACCGAGTGCCTCGGGTGGAGTATTTCATCGATCTTTGCAGAGACATGGTGGGGCGATTCCAACAAGAGATAAGAGATTTCAGGCCCCGAAGAGGACAACACTTCTGACCTTCTGCTGTTTTTATGTTTTATTCAGCTCCATTGTACTTGTCGAACTAAAAGCAGACCTGCGAGTCTTGCTCTTTTTTAATTCTTCCACAGAGACTAATGTTTGTATTTCGACTATTATGTTTGAATGAAGGAGCCGATTATCCATATGTGTGTGTGCTAATTATTTATCAGTGAATGAGTCCGATAAGGATCCTTGGAAATGTAAACGCAGTCATAAGCATTTTGCATTCATCATACATAATCATGCATTTTTTCTTTATTTAAAAAAAAAGGGGACGCCGAGCTCATTACGTGTCATTTCACCCAGGGATTCAAGCTGAACATCCGGAGCCCGTACGAAACCAGGACCAACGTGAGAAGAGCAATGGATCAATATGCAACGAACCAGACGGCTATGCAAGATGATATTGATACGCTGAAGACGAAGATGGATCGCTAATGGAAATGCTTACGCAAGATGTGAGGGAGGAAGAAAGGGCCGCCACCGCCGCCGCCGCTGGTTGTCGCCACGCCGCAGCTAACAACGCTGCAAACACACTAACAACGCATCTAACAATGCAGCCTCCTGCTCCTCCCGTCATCGAAAATATGAGGACTCTCCGAGGTGATACTGCTTCCAAGAGTGCAAGCACTTAATCCACCGCTCGTGGAATGTCACCGATTTCACAATGAGTAGAGAATCAAGGAACGTCACGCTCATGTCGCTAACCGAGCCTTGGGAAGTGATGAACAGAGGCAAGAAGAGGATGGACAAGAGCATCTGTGGTCAACAACTCCTCAAGGTGAGGAAGAGCAACAAGAGGAGTATATGAGGCAAATCTATCAGAATGTGGCACCTGTGGGTAACCCAACTCCTTTCTGTGACATGGCCGCCTGAGGATGTGTAAGGAACTTGTCGATCAAGTAAGGGAGCCGAGAGGAAGAATGTTATTGCCCGAAAGTGCGCGGATATGTGTCTTGTACCCGATGTGGTCATTCCGCCAAAGTTCAAGGTGCCGGATTTTGAAAAGTACAAAGGGGTAAGCTGTCCAGACACCCATCTGAGAATGTATTGCTGCAAGATGGCGGCACATGTTAATAATAGGCTGATGGTCCACTGCTTTCAAGATAGCCTTCAGGGCATCTTTGGATTGGTATATGCAATTGAAAAAGCAATATCCGCCTTGGGACGACTTGTCCAATGCTTTCTTCAAACAATACCACTTCAATACAACTATGGCCCCCAATCGGGTGCAACTTCAAAACATGTCTCAGAAGGATAGAGAATCGTTTAAGGAGTATGCCCAAAGGTGGAGAGAAGTGGCTTCAAGGGTTCAACCGCTTTAGCCGAGAGGGAATTGAATGATCCGCTCATGGAACATTGCCTGCAAGACTATGAAAGGTTGATTGGAAGTACTTTCTGATTTCTAATTTGGTGATGGTGGGGAGAGAATTGAAGAAGGACTAAAGACCGGAAAGATTTCGAGGAAATGTAGGACCGTCTCAGTGAAGAAGGCGTTTAATGGTTTCAAAAGAAAGGAGGCGTAAACCAATGCGTATTTGGAACCCGAGGTAGAGGAAGGGAAGACCGCCTAGGTCTACTCCCCGCCCGTGTCCCATACATGTCATACCCTTACGTGGTCATAATGTTTCCGGCATGCAAGACGCGAACCAATGCAGATACCGATGCCATATTCAAATCAAGTTCCTCAGAATCAAATTCAACAACAACAACAACAACAACCAATCAGGAATCAAAACAAGGGTGCGGTTCAACAGAGAAGCCCGCACTACCACAAGTATACTAAAGAAGAAATTCAACCCATCCCCATGACATACTCAAGTCTCGCCCATATTTAATCCAAGATGGAAGGGTGGTGCCAAGAGAATCAAGTCCCAGACCTCCAAAGCCTTGGTTTAATGAAAACGCCAGATGTGCTTTCCATGCCAACTCTCCAGGGCACACCACAGAGGATTGCTTCGCGTTTAAATGCAAAGTCCAAGAATTGATTGATCGGAAGTTGTTAACTTTCGCTGATGTCCCCAACATAGCTAACAATCCATTGCCAAGGCATGGGGCATCATCTGTGAACGCTTTAAACGAAGAAAGTGGTCTGGTTATGGAGGTAGGGCAGTTGAAAGTGTCTTTGAAGAAGGTTTTGGAAGAGTGAAGAATGCCGATTTAGTGGAAGAAGGTCACGAGGGTCGTTTGATTTGCCAAGATAACCCAGAACGTTGTGAGAAGTTCAAAAAGTATTTGCAAGGATTGATGCATCAGCATTTGATCCAGTTTAGCCGAGTTCCCGCTGAGGTGGAGGTGGACGTGGTGGTTCCCCTGATCAATAATAGGAGACTTCATGTGTCTCCAATCCAAGAAGAAGAGCCTGTCACGGCAGTGGAACCAATGATGGTCTACCCGCCCATCCAGATCCCTTATAAAAGCACAAAAGCAAGACTTGGAATTATGAGCCTAAGTGGTCGTTGGAGGAAAACCTTTGGTTTTAGAGGAGTCTATCGGAGAACATAACCGCACGAGTGGTATGACCCGTAGCGGTCGAATTTATCACCATGATCTAATGAAGAACCGAGCTGCAGAGAAAGTGTCAGATGTTCCTCCCAGAAAAGATGGAGCTGTCGATTTGAACGCAGAAGAGTTAAGGGATATCTTCAAGCCGAGCGATGAGACGTTAAAGATCATTAAGAGGAGTGACTACAAAATAGTTGACCAACTTAGCCAAACTCCAGCTAAAATCTCAATCTTGTCCTTTTGAAGAGTTCGAGGCCCACAAGATGGCTCTATTGAAGTTTTGATTTCATACGTACGAGAATATTACAATCAATCGCTTAGATGGTGCAATCTCGAGCTTAAATGATAGCTTGTTTGTCATTCACCGATGCCGATCTTCCCTGAATGGAGGTAGTCATAATATGGCTCTTCATATTTCTGTTACATGTGGTGGAACAACTCTTGCCGTAGTTCTAGTTGATACCGCCTCCGAACGTAATCCCAAAGACGACATTGGCTCACGCAGTAGAAGGGCGCTTTGAAACCCGCCTCTAATCGTGAAGGCTTTCGACGGATCGCGCAGGATGGCGATAGGGGAGATTGATCTTCCGGTGCTCATCGGACCTCAAATTTTCAATATTACTTTTCAGGTAATGGACATCTTTCCAGCTTATAGCTGTCTGTTGGGAAGACCTTGGATCCATAGTGCAAAGGCGGTCACCTCAACTTTACATCAGAAATTGAAGTTCTTGTTAAACAACCAGATTGTGGAAGTTAGTGGTGAGGAGGACTATTTAGTCAGTCATGTGTCCGAATTCAAATATGTGGATGTAGGAGATGAAGTGCATGAGACCCTATTTCAAGCTTTGGAGATTGTGGGGAATGTGCAAAAGGAGGTCAAGATTGCTGAAAAACCTAGAGGTAATATAACCCGTTGGCAAGATGTTAAGGCTCTCATTGAGGCCGGAAACCCTGAAGGTTGGGGTACGGTGATAAATGTAGAAGAAAAGAAGGACAAGAGTGGACTTGGTTACCAATCATACTCCGGATTAGCGTGTTCGTAGATGGGAAAAGGATTTATCCTCGCCTAGAGGATACTTTTGTTGCAAAAGGTTTCCGAGAAGGCTATCAATGCCATTGAAGACGATGAGCGTGTGGAGATTTCCTGATGGTGTTCCGCATTCTCCCGGTGTGGCACTCAAGAATTGAGCGCCAAGGATGTTACCCCTATCATTTCGCTTTCAAAGTAATTTTTGTTTTCAATTAAAAATCCGTGCTCGCCAAGGCACAAAGGATTGCTTTGTAGGGCTTGAACTTTTATCTTCAATAAAAGCGCATTTTGTTATTCATTTGAGATCCCTTTTGTTGTTTTTACTACTTTCCAGTGCATCTTAAATAAATAAATAAAAAACAACAACATTTTCATTATTTTTCTGCTAAAATGAACATACATATCTAAAGATAAAATCAATCATTTATGCAGATCACCTGAAACTGAGCTTATTGAACATAGCCATGCTATAACTCCTTTTGACTTCGATTTCCCGATCAACCAAGCTGAAGATGAAGGTGAAGAAGACTATGAACTCCCTGAAGAGTTAGCGCGTCTGATTGAGCACGAGGAAAAGATGATTCAACCTCATTAGGAACCAGTGGATGTGATCAATCTGGGTACTGAAGAGGAGCTCAAAGAAGTCAAAGTTGGAACCGCCTTGGGGCAAGAGATAAAAGATGAGTTGGTCAGCTTACTGCGAGAGTTTGCAGATGTGTTTGCCTGGTCGTATCAGGATATGCCCGGACTCGATACAGACATTGTTGTACACAAGTTGCCACTAAAGCCCGATTGCTCTCCTGTGAAGCAAAGACCAAGGAGGACGCATCCTGAGATGGCTAAAAAGATCAGAGACGAAGTAAAGAAGCAGTTTGACGCGGCTTCCTAGTCGTGTCAAGATATCCGCATTGGATTGCTAACATTGTGCCTGTCCCCAAGAAGGATGGAAAGGTTCGGATGTGTGTAGACTACAGAGATTTGAATCGAGCCAGCCCGAAGGATGATTTTCCCTTACCTCACATTGATGTTTTGGTCGATAGCACCGCCACCACGCTTTCTTTCATGGATGGTTTCTCCGGATACAATCAGATCAAGATGGATCCTGCAGACATGATGAAAACAACATTCACCACCCCGTGGGGCACTTTCTGTTACAAAGTCATGCCTTTCGGATTGAAGAATGCGGGGGCAACTTATCAAAGAGCCATGGTAGCTCTTTTCCATGATATGATGCATAAAGAAGTTGAGGTCTATGTGGATGATATGATTGCCAAATCTCGATCAAGAAGAGCACCTTGTCCATCTCAAAAAGTCGCTTGAAAGATTGAGGAAGTAAACTTCGATTGAATCCTAACAAGTGTACTTTCGAGTCCGGTCCGAAGTTACTTGGATTCATAGTAAGCCAATGAGGTATCGAGGTAGATCCTGATAAAGTGAAAGCTATTCAAGAAATGCCAGCACCAAGAACGGAGAAGGAAATTCGTGGTTTCTTGGGACGTTTAAATTACATCTCTCGGTTCATATCACATTTGACAGCCACTTGTGAACCTTTGTTCAAATTGTTGAAGAAGGATCAAGCCATTGTATGGAATGATAATTGTCAGCGAGCATTTGATAAGATCAAAGAGTACTTACAAGAACCGCCTATCTTGATACACTGTGTTCGAAGACTCTCATAATGTACCTCACAGTACTTGAAGGATCTATGGGTTGTGTTCTGGGGCAACATGATGAAACCGGAAGAAAGGAGCATGCAATCTACTATCTGAGTAAGAAGTTCACCGAGTGCGAAAGTCGGTACTCTCGCTAGAGAAAACTTGTTGTGCTTTTAGCATCGTCGCCGCTTGAGACAATACATGGTGTGTCACACTACAATGTTGATATCCAAGATGGATCCTATCAAATATATCTTCGAAAAGCCAGCTTTGGTTGGAAGGATTGCACGTTGGCAGATGTTACTATCCGAATACGATATTCAATATGTAACTCAGAAAGCTATCAAGGGAGTGTGGTATCGAATATCTCGCACACCACCTATGGAGGACTATCAACCGATGAGGTTTGACTTCCCGGATGAAGATGTCATGTTTATCAGAGAATGCAACATTCCCGGACCAGATGAAGGACCCGAACCAGGATCCCGATGGACACTTGTGTTTGATGGAGCATCCAATGCAGGGGCACTAATAGGGCAATCATAACCTCTCCAATGTTTTCATATCCTTTCACCGCCGTAACTGCTTCAATTGTAGCAACATTTGAGAATATTCTTGAAGTTTATGGAGATTCAAAATTTTGCCGTGTCAAAGGAGAGTGGGAAACTCAGAATGAAAAGTTGATTCCGTACAGAGATCATGTCTTGAAACTGATACCATACTTTGATGAGATTACTTTCCATCACATTCCTAGAGAGGAAAATCAGTTAGCGGATGCCTTAGCCACTTTGTCTTCAATGTTCAAGGTCAAGTGGGCTAACGAAGCACCTTCCATCACTATCGAGCGTCTAGATGAACCTGGCTACTGTATGATGGTTGATGAGGAAACTGACGGTAAACCTTGGTTTTATGACATCAAGCAATATATAGAGAATGGCGAGTACCCAGAAGGGGCATCTGTCACTGATAAGAAGACTTTGAGGAAGTTGTCTGCCAACTTTTTCTTGAGTAGTGGGGTGTTGTACAAGCGGAACTTTGATTTGGTCTTGCTCAGATGTGTGGATAGAAACGAAGCAGATCAACTTATCAAAGAAATTCATGAAGGTTCTTTTGGTGTTCACGCAATGGGCACGCTATGGCGAAGAAGATTTCGTGTCTGGTTACTATTGGATGACCATGGAAACAGATCGTTGTTTATGCGATGAAATGTCACAAGTGTCAGATTCACGCTGATAAGATGCATGTGCCACCCTCACCTCTGAATGTTTTGACCTCTCCTTGGCCATTCTCTATGTGGGGAATCGATATGATCGGAATGATTGAGCCGAAAGCTTCCAATGGGCATCGTTTCATACTAGTCGCCATAGACTATTTCACCAAGTGGGTTGAGGCTGCTTCATATGTGAATGTGACACGACAAGTGGTTACCCGGTTTATCAAGAATAACATAATCTGTCGCTATGGTACTCCTAGCAAGATTATCACTGACAATGGGACGAATTTGAATAACAAGATGATGAAGGAGTTATGTGACACCTTCAAGATCGACCATCACAACTCATCTCCCTACAGACCAAAGATGAATGGTGCCTGAGGCACTAATAAGAATATCAAGAAGATCCTTCGAAAATGGTGAAGACGCATGATTGGCACGAGATGTTGCCTTCGCTTTGCACGGTACAGAACGCCTATTCGCACTTCGACCGAGCGACACCTTACTCACTTGTGTATGGTATGGAGGCAGATTCTATAGAGGTTGAGATTCCTCTCTCGTAGTCCCGATGGAAACGGAGTTAGAAGCGGAATGGGTCCAATAGATATGACCAACTCAACTGATCAAGAAAAGAGGTTGATACCATCCGTCATGGCCAACTTTACCGAAAAGAATCAAGAGGGCTTTGACAAGAAAGTACGTCCCCGAGTTCAAAGTGGGCGAATTGGTGCTAAAGAGGATAATCTCTCCACACGTAGATCCTCGTGGAAAGTGGGTGCCAAACTATGAAGGACCATATGTGGTAAAGAAAGTTTTCGGAGGAGCTCTTGTTCTCACCAACATGGATGGAGAAGACTTGGCACATGCTATCAACTCGACGTCAAGAAGTATTATGTCTAAAAGAAAAAAAAGAGAAAAAATTAAGCCCTGAAGTTGAAACCCGAAGGGCGGCTTAAGCAAAAAAGGGTAAATATCCCGGTGAACCAAAATCTTCTGAAGATGGTTCACGCAAAAGTTAGGGAATGTATGAAGACATAATGCTGCAGTACGCATCTCCGTGCCACAACAAAAAGCTCATACAGAGAGGATTGGTCCAATCACCATATTCAGAAGCAAAGTGATGAAGAATAGCAGTCGGGAGGGGGAATAGCATGTTTCGGTTCAATGAAGTTCAGTCAATTTCGTTGTTGTTTTAAGAAATGTGTAATAGATTCACTTTTTCCGTATGTTCCTCCTAAAGGAATGTGCATCTTTATGTACAAAATCCTTACTTATGAGTTATTTCTCTCATATTTTAAATAAAATTGTTCAGTTGAACTTCATCTTTTATCCTACTTTTTATCTTTTCCGCATGATTAACCTAATGTTGCTGTTTGTTTTAGATAAAATTCAAATCATTCAAAATGGTGAAACAGTGAAATTTTGAAACTTAAAATTGCTTTGATTTACGGAATGATGGGGAGTGACTGACTCTCTAAGCATTACGCTTTTCCTCGGAATTGGAGTACCTCTATGTCCTTCTTAAGGATTGCAAGTAATCAGAAGATATTTTCCCTGTGAGGAAATCTTTGCATTAGCATCCATAACTTGGGTTGTGGCTATTGTCGTCGTCGATTTTCACGGTCGGGAGTTCATTGATAAACCAATGCATCAAACAAGATACTCACGATGCATTCATTCATTCATCCATGTCATATCACGGACCATGCATAAACCTCACCGTAGTTTGGAATTTGTTCGTAAATTTTGAGGTGGAGGTAAAAGTTCTCGACGACATATTTATCCTTTTCTCCCGCCCAGCTTGAAAGCTGGGTGATGATAATCGATATTAGTGTCAACTCCCAACGAAGTCTCTTCCCCAGAGAATCGTTTGATCATCCCCAGTGAACTCTTATGACAACAAGATCGTTCAATTGGATTCCCCAGTGTTATCTTCCTTCTCTCAACAATCAGGAAATCATGCATCATTTGCATTAGAAAAAATCACATCATGCTTATCATATCATGCATATCATACCCATGCATTAACTCCGGCTATTTGTTTTGCGTGTTTTTCAACTGAACTCAGAATGTCCTCATAAGGATCAAATTTGAAGGATTAATTCTCTACGACAAATTATCCTCTTTCTACAAGAATGATTATATACTTGTATGGATCTTAACAATCGATTGATGTCTCCAATGAGATTTCTTCGCCGTAAATGCTTCTTTCGGATGGACTCAAATGTCAGCAAAATTATTCAACCGGGAATTCCCCAGTGAATTTTCCACATGGTTTTCTTACAAAGTTTCCCCATCGAAGCTTATTTCTCTCCCCAAGTGAGTCTCCTTCAGAAAGGATTCCTACAACATTATTCTTGGTATTTTCAAAGATCTCTTCGACAAGAATCTTCCAAAGAAATTCCTCCGGCAGTGAATCCCAATTTACTCCTCCGAAATGTTTCTAAAATTACATCAAACTTCTGGTGCGTTTATTTCCCCAGTAAGTTGTCAACTACTCAACAATAAATATCCACCCGGTGGGATGTTTATTCAATCTCAGGATACTCCTCCAACTCGACGCTGATCCACATATCCACTTGCTACGACACATTGTCCATACAATGTCGAAATCAAGCTCATTACCTTAGAAGTTTTTCACCACAGTAATCGAATCGATTCTTCTATCAACGGTAGAGCCATCCGCATGCAATTGAAGATCTTGTCAACTCGTGGTTGTTCAACATGTCCGCACATGTTCAAGAAGATCTCTTATCGCCAGTAAACGTCGGAAAGGATTTACCGACTCCATAAACATCTATACCGCACCGTGTCGGATATTGCTTTGTTTATCCCCGCAGAATTGTACTCGGTGCGCCATCAATTGCTCGCAGTAACCCGAGGTTACACGGTCAAGGACATTCGGTATGCCATGGCTTCTGGCACTTTCGTGCACCAACAATTCTGAGATTGTTCTAAGCCATATATCTTTGTTAAAGTTTGTGGGTATTCTTTAACTCTTTGAGGTCTTCGATTTCCTCAATTTCATTTTCGTTCTCATGGTATTCCTTAACTCTTCGGTTTTCTCGACAAACTCGATTGTATTTTCGTTAAAGTTCATGGTATTCTTTAGCTCTACGGATCTTCGACGCTTCTCAATTTTCATTTCTCGTTGAAGTTAAATTTTGGTTCTTCGGTATTCAATCCTCTTCCACCTTGAATGTCTGGAAGTCACGCTTTTTCTCACTTATCGTGTTTAAGACGATTGAATAGGGCAACCGTCACCCAAAAATTTCTCCTTTGTTCCACCTTGGTGATTTGTTTGTATCGTAGATGTTCTATCATGTTGGTTTCAAAATTCTACGGACGAAGTTTTCATTACATCGGATTTCAAGGAATCGCCAATTTTGTCATTCATTCGGTCCAATTCGAATTTCAAAAGGATTCCGCTTGCTTCGGGAGTTGGCATTCTAGATGAGTTTTATATTGTCCTCGTAGTTTTAAGTTTTAAAGGATTTGTTTGTCCTTAAAATCTAAATTCACTAGGGAGCGATGCAAGTTCATTAAACAAATGTCGGTCAATTAACCTTTGGGTACAAGAAATGCTACGGTAAAATGCTACGGATTCTATTCAAGTTTATACTTTTGTCTTGAGATTCTACAGTTACGATGCATTTTTATGGGAATTTGAAGAATTAAGCTTGAAATGTGAAGAAACAAGTTTGTGTTATTAACTTGACCAAATTTAAATTACAAAATTACAAAGTGTTTACAAGCTTTTATCATGGAAGTTACAAACTTGTTACAACAGGTTACAATTCTAAAAGATCTACAAATCCTACAAGTTTGCTACAAAGGATGTTCGGTCTTCACCTCTACTCTATTCCTTACGCTTTAACGTTTCCTCTGACACCATTGCCGTTTCCCCACGTTACCTGAAACAAGAAAGTAATTAGTAGCCGTATGTCAGATTAAATTCAAAGGAAGTATGTTTTAAAGAAAACTCATCATTAAGGCTAATTTCAGGAATCAGGAGTGAAGGTTAATTGTTTCAGATGCGAAGCCTCAGAACCAAAGTTCTTTCATCGGCCATTACCGTTACCTCCTTTGCAAATCACAACAACTTCCGTTGTTGGTTCACAAAGGAGGTGCAGGTCGAAAATCAAGAAAGGAAACATCATTTTTTCCATAGTCAGCCCATCAGCCCATCAGCCCAACAGCCCTATAATTTGGCAATTCAAAAAAACCAGTGGGTACTCAAAAGCAAGTCAACATAAGCAGCAAGTGTAACATAGCAGAAAAAGACAAGGTATATGGTTATCAGCATAAGCCAACACAGCCAGCAGTAGCAGAAGATGCAAATTGGGTCATACAAGTAATTAACACAAAGAAGAATATAGAAGAGGAAAGAGTGCTGTCAAAGTATAATTTTCACCCAAAAGTGAAAAAGGGAAAATAGAAAGGAGACATCATTTTGGAAGTAGAATATCAAAGAGCAGCATTTGATATCTGTTTTGGGGCAGCCACAAAGACAAGAAGAGGATTACTTGCTCTATCAGCCTTGGAAAGAGATAGAAAACAAAGGCAGCAGCTCAGGGCATAAGAAAAAGGAATAGCAGGTCTGTTCTCAGAAAAAGGAGTGTAGTATCTATTCCATCAGTGAAAAAGAAGAGGGAGCTATCAGTTTTAAAGAGAGTTCTAAACATTTCAAACAAGAGAAGAAAAAAATTGGTAGCATCTGTTCTAATATCTTTCAAAACCCAGTTGAAAAACCATTTCCAGACTAGAAAACCAAAGACAAATGAGGCATCGTGTTCTACTGATACAATCCAAAAAAACATTGTAGTGACAATCTCCCAATCAAAAATGGCCAAACTAGAGTAGCATCTGTTCTGAGAACTTAGAGAAAAATTAACACATACCGAAAAAAACCAGAAAGAGTAATCTGTTCCAAACACCCAATACAAAGGTACCAAAAGCCAAACAATAACCAAACCCTAAACATCTATCATCATTTCCCTAAAACTAGCCTTTCAGAGTTGTGTTTTTTCAGAAAAGTTTCATTCTGACAGAGAAAGAGAGGACGAGGAAAAGAAGTTAGAGCGATCTCACCAGATTCGCCAAGGTCCGTTATTTTCCCGCCGCCAAAATCAGGTGGGTACCTACAAATCACAGAAAACGAACATCATCGATCATAAGACAAACAGTAACCAACATGCAACAATAGTTCGAGAGAGAGATTTCCGGTAACAGAGAGGCAAATCGCGGTGGTGTCGAAAGAAACCGATGAGGTTTCTGTGTGAACGAGAGGAAAAGCGACCGCGGTGAGAAAGAAGAAGGTAGGGTTCCATTTTGGGACAAGTTTGAGAACGATGAGCGTCGCGAGAGGAAGAGAGATCTGAGATTAGGATCGTGGTGAGAGAGGATCGTGAGAGAACCTTTGGTTTCCATTTTTCTTTTTCTTTTTATTATTAGGATTAGTTAGAGTTAAATAAATATTATTACTACTAATTGCTAATTTTATTTTTAGTTATTATTATTACTAACATAATTATTATTAATATTCTTATTTATAATTATTACTATTATTATATAACTACTATTATTATTATAGTATTGTTATTAACACTATCATTATTACATTATTATGTTACTTAAATTATAACTATTATTAATTCTTTTTAAAAAAAAAAAAACTGTATTAGTATCATTCTTTATTACTATCATATTATTATTACTATTATTATTGTTATTACACTAATACAAGTATTATTATCATTACTACTATTATTTTCTTTTTTTATTATTTTTAAACTATTAATAACTATGGTCATTATTATTTGCTATTGTTCTTGGTGATAAATTTTATATTCCTAACTTATAAAATATTTATATATACTCCAAATTGCCAAAAATAATTACATTAGTGTAGTTAAACTTTATTTTTCTTAATTATTAGGAATTTTCTAGCATTTTATTTTCTATACATCCCCATTTGTAATTTGTACCCCATTCCCCAATTTGTTGTAATAATTAGTAGATAATTTTATCGCATTATTTATTTATTATTCACAAAGCACAAACCAAAATATTTTCAAACTGATACTCGTGCGAGCCATTTTTGACTACCCTGAGTGGACAAAGCTTTGAAGCGTCCCAACGGCCACACCTTTTGCACACACCACGCTTACTCTTGGGCTTACAATGAAACCTTAATTAATTAGTTAAACATTATTTAATTATCTAATTAGGTTATTTAAAATTAATTAGTTTACCTAATTAATTTTATTAAACTAATTACTTGATTAAATTTCGTTTAATTAGTCGATTAAATTTATTTCGCGCATGCACCTACACGAGATAAGTCATTTATTTATTTATGCCAGCCACCTTGTATGGGCTTTTAATTTATTTACCGCTTTATTGAATGTTTGTACGCAATTAATTGTTCTTTTCCATTATCACACTTTAGGACCATAGGCTTAAGTAATCATAACCCGCATTTCCAAAAAAAAAACACTTTCGTAATTAATTTACAAACCTCGATCCAACGTCGAGTGCATTTTTCTAAATTCTTTCATAAAGAAAACTCAAGTGTTTAAGCCATTGGATGCTAGACTAGTTGTTTAAACACTTGCAAAAATGAACTTCTAATCTTTAAGTCGTTGGATGCTAGACTAGCAACTTAAAGATTCTTAATAACGTGAACCGTGTTTCACTTCACTCTTTCATAAAAGAAAAACTTTTGGGATGATAGACGACTCGATGGGCATTGAGTTCATCTTGTTTCTAGTATTTGAATCATAGGATGCTAGACTTATGGTTCGGTACTTTTCACCCGCATAAAAAACAATTCAACTCATTCAAATTCTTTTATCGCTCATATGCGATTGTAAAAAACTCTTTTCGGATAAAGAGGGTGTAATAGTCGTTTCAAATATGAACGAGGACTTAAGCTTTTCAAACAAACAACAAGTCCTAGTTCAAAGTAGTTGAAATGACCAAGCGCACGATTTTTCTTATAAAATCAATACAACAAACTTAAAACCTTTTTAAGAGGAACTACAGAGTTTTGAATTTCCCATTGCACAAGGGAATATGTAGGCCCGCGGTTCAAAAACCGTGTCAAACTCAAAATAATAATAAACAAT
This sequence comes from Vicia sativa, assembly GCA_021764765.1. NCBI lineage: Eukaryota > Viridiplantae > Streptophyta > Magnoliopsida > Fabales > Fabaceae > Vicia > Vicia sativa. The sequence goes on from CM038793.1 coordinate 213,155,373, forward strand.
TTCTTTTCCTTTTTGTATCCATAACTTAGCGATAAACACACACACGAACGCGTAAAATTAAATGGGTCCCATCGAGTACGATGGATGTAAGGGGTGCTAATACCTTCCCCTTACATAATCAACTCCCGATCCCACTTTTTTGGTCATGTAGACCGCCTTATTCGCATGCTTTTGGGTTTTATCTATATTTTCCCTTTCCTTTTGGAATAAATAAAATTAGGTGGCGATTTCACTATTTTCGAGATTTAAAAGATTTTTGAAAATCGAGTTGCTTCACTACGAAACCATCTCAAAATTCTTTACCGTCAAGACTTATCTTAGTCGCAACTAATAATCCACCACGGCTATTCGTATTCAACAAAATCCATATGATAGTAATGAACAAATCCTCGATAACCTTCTAAACTTAATCTCAACGAGTGTCCCAAAACAAACATGAGACATTCTTTAAAGTAATAAATTCCAAATCAGATATTCTTGGGTTATCCGCGATATCAACATACTAAACTCAACAACAGACGAAGTCCTTTTATAGATCGTACCCAAACTTTGAATTGTTTTCAGCAATTCCAATCTTCTCGTCGTTAACATCTACACCTTTAAAATTTCAAATGAGCACAACCGCATTAAACTTTAACTCACGTGTCCGACAATTTTTCCTTATGAAAATCAAATCGTTCCAAGGTAGCAATACACTATTCCAACTCTATGTCAAAATACATCTTAAGTCCAAAATGAAATATCACATTACACCGCACAAGGTTCTTCAGTACTAAACAAGACCAAAATCGAAGCATTCACTAAACTTTTCACTGACTCAAACTAATTTGCTTACCATTGCGAAGTCCAAATAGCGACTCAACCATTTCAAGTCAAAGTACCCACGATCAATACCAACTTATAAAAAGATCTTCCGTCAAACTCACAAAGCTAACCATCCAAAACAAAGGAACTTCTAAGTTCTGAAATAACCCCTTGAAGTCTTCTACAAGATACAAAATAAATCTTCGCGGAACTGTCCAAAATATCATCGTCCAAGTCGCTTACTTAAGGCACTCATGTCCAACCGTTCAAAACTCTATCTTTAGAATACTCGACATGCACTGGTCTAACTTCACTACTGATAACACAAAGCTCGGATGCTTGCTACGATTCCTTAACTTGTTGTGGACCAAATAATATCCAAGAACACGAAATAACTCTTACAGCTACTCATGAGAGTATTGTCTGAACATTCCAAAATCATACCTGACGCATTAGTCACACTAATGACATCAACAAATACTCGCCAGGACCATACACTATCTTAAAAAGCATTGTCTAAACATCTTCAGCTCGCACACTACCCCGTAGACAGTCAAACTTCACATCGATCTCACTAAACACAAAAGCTCCAAATGACTTATTTATCCAACATCAGTCCTTGGAAGTAGATACTTGTCCTCAACATCCACTTCGTTCCTTTGTCTGAAAACGACATACCAACTTGAGCGACGTTTGTTCTTCTCGAACAACACCACTAGAGCACTCCACGGTGACCCGCTCGAATAAACAAACTATGCTCAAACCAATCCTCAAGTTGACTTTTCAACTCTAACTCAGAAGCAAACATCCCCTAAGGATATTTCTAATCACAACTAGTTCTAGAAACTAAATCCATCAAAACTCCACTTCGCACTATTGCGGTAATTCACTCACATCTTCGCGATATGATTCAGAAAAATCACAACAAGAAGTTCGCTTTCCAAAATCTTGCTTCTCACCAAAATCCCAATTCGGCCACAACTCTAGTAACCAGACACCACCTTGTGTTAACTCATCTGCTTCATACACTATTAAGCTGGAAAGACAAGTCTATCCCAACCAACACAAATCCCGACTACTATCAACAAGAGATTAAGGGTGATCAGTTCCTCAATTTGTCAATAGACAGTCGACAATCATGATGGTGACATAAACCATCTTTACCAATCTACAACAGCGTCTTCAAAATTACACTTCAAGTTACCAAAGCGTAACACTGCTTGAGGCTCCATCTCTAAGCGACAAGCGCCACCAAGAAGTAAAACTTCTCCCCCACTTGTTTCAAACTCATCTCTGCAAACAAGCAAATAGAAACAAGAAAGTACCGACTGTGTTTCACACACATGTCGCATACAAAAGGGTTAAAATTTCATAAATTCAATACTGAGGCATCACACCTTCAAAACCAAATCACTTTAAACAGTTTGCTTTAAAGTATAAATGTCGGATACATAGCATCATCGGAAAACATAAATTGATTCATAAAAATCAAAACATCTTCTTTATTAAACTTCCTTAACAAATCATATTTTCATAAAGTATGATTCTTATTTACAAAAGGAAAAACAACTAAAGAACAACAACAAGACAACATAATTATTTCCCCCGAGTCCTACGTATCAGAGCGACACCGACTCGACTAATAGCAGCTATGAACTCCGTCTTCCTAACCTGCACGATACCAATATAAAGATAACGGCGACACAAGTAAAGGGTGAGATATTCCAAAACATATAATTAAAGGCATGATAAACTATATATATAGTTTCGGAATTATAAAGGGTATAGATTAATAAATGCATTCCAACACATATCCAAAACTCACTTACTTTAATCGTCATTCTAATGTGTATAATCTACACTTTATCGCCATAACCTCATCGGCATAAATCATCACAACAACACATAAACTTAAACAACAACATCAAACAACAACATCAAATAATGCTAATAACATAAGCAACATAAATAAAATCATCACAAATTGGCTAAACCCCATCGTCGCTTTTGGTGTAAAAGCCCATCGTCACGAACATCATCACATCATATTTGCATTAAGCATTTCATCAAAGTTAAATCATCGCAAAACTCATCATTTATATTCATCGCATAGTTATCGTGAAATTATCAAGTCATATTCATTTCATGTTCATCATAAAGATCATCACCAAACAAAGCATCCTATATCATTACAATTCAACATCATCAATTCAATTAAAACCCAATGCCAAACAACTCAAACATAAACATAACCGACTCCATGAGACACGACTATGTTATGCATGTGGTACCCGTCGCTTTGTCCATAATTAGGGACACTTGGCATAAAGCCCATCGTTGTTTGGCATAAAAACCTCGTCGCTTAGCATAAAAGCCCTCGTCGCCAATGCAATGTATGTGACTCGACAAGAAAACAACACAACACAAAACATCATCATCGCTCATCAAAATTGGCATAAAGCCCACATAGCCATAATTTATCCAAATCAAGATAAATATATCATCGCATTATATTTGCATTATGCAAAACGTCACATATAATTCATCATCATCAAAAGTCATGCATTCACAAATCTGAAGCATTTATTAACAACATCAATAAAATCATCACATCATCATGTACGAAGACATATATCATCGCATCGCATATCATCAGGTATTCATTAATAAATACATTGTCGCAAACATTATGTTTAATCACACCACATCATTATCAATTCATTCACTAAATTACAAATACGGAAAAATAGTCAAACACCTATAATCGTCGCGAAAGCCATTCCTAATAACCGGCATTAATCATAATCGCCAACATCGCAATCGGATTGTCCATACGTGCCTTAAATCTACTAAAACGCAATCTGATTTAATTTAACCGTAATTTGGCCTATTTTGTGTCGTTTCGTAAAAACGCGTAATTTTGAAAAACTAACCTCACCACTACGTTCTGCACGTCGAACTTAGCTAGCACGCCAATTTTTGTTGAATTCAGAGCAACTTTCTCCGTCGTCGAATTTACCAAAATCGGAAAATCTGAACGTAATCGGGTTCCAAATTTAATCGGCTAACTTATGTCCTAATTATATTTTATTAATACCAACTAGTAGTATATGGAATTAATGAATTTCAAGGAAACAGAAGCTGGAAAGCAGGATCATGCAGAAACACAAATTCTACAGAAAATAGAAAATTGTGCAAACAGAAAACAGGAACTACAGAAAACCGTTCCTTCTCCCATGCTACAAGGGGACGTGCGTCCCAGGAGAGTGATGGCTAGGGGGCAGCCGCCTTAGGGATGGAGATGGTCGCCTCCCATCGTGGGGTGAGCTCCTCCCCCTTTGGTGTGCCTCCTTCTTCATCTTCCTCATTTGTTTCTAACAGACAGTCTTATTTTCTGGTTTTTCTTCTAACAGTTTACAGTTTTCTTTTCTTTTTCATTTCCATTTTATAATTTCCATTTCTACTACTAGAAATGAAACACACCCATAATCCCTACTCCTAATCCATCTTTTCTAAACTATTTCAACAATCAACCAACCAAAACCCTATCAACCAACCATCAATTTTTCCTCAAATCCAAAATGCAACTATCAACCCTAGCTATATGAGATGGAGAATCAAACCCCTTATCTCACAAGCTTGGATGATTGCAAGATGCTTCAACAAAATCCCAACATCATGCTTGTTCTTGCTCCACTTTTTCTTCTTCTTCCCAAAACCCTCTTTTTTCTCTCCATGCTTCTATGATTGGCTTGGTGTAGGAAAATGGAAAGAAAAGGGGAAAAATGGTTTATAATTATGTTTTCTTACTAATATCTAATAATATCTAATAATATCTTAACTTATTTTTATTAATCAATACCTTAATAATACCTTAATAATATCTAATAATATTATTTACTCAATTAATTAAAATAATTTTGGGGAATTAAATATCGGATCCGAATAATATTTTACCGAACCGAACAGAATAAAAACCGGACCGAACGAAACGTCGCCAAATATATTAATAGATATAACTATTAATATAAATATTCTCGTCGCAAAAAAAATCGTCTAACGGTAACTCAAAAATATTAATATAATATTAAATAAAACGGGCGTTACATCAAACGGACATCGCTGCATTTTAGTGGCTATTGATTACTTCACCAAATGGGTCGAAGCAGGATCTTATGCCAACGTTACAAGACAAGTGGTTTTGAGGTTCATCAAGAACAACCTCATTTGCCGATATGGAATTCCAAGTAAGATCATTACAGACAATGGATCAAACTTGAACAACAAAATGATGAAAGAACTGTGTGTGGAATTCAAGATTGAGCATCATAACTCATCTCCTTACTGACCAAAGATGAACGGCGTCGTGGAAGCTGCCAACAAGAACATCAAAAATATCGTCCAAAAGATGGTCATCACCTACAAAGACTGGCACGAAATGTTTCCATTTGCTCTACATGGGTATCGTATCAAGACGCATTGACTGTGGGCAACCCCTTTTTCTCTAGTATACGGCATGGAAGCAGTGCTCCCCGTAGAAGTTAAATTCCATCGATGAGAGTTCTCATGGAAGCTAAGTTATCTGAGGCTGAATGGTGTCAAAACTGATACGACCAATTGAACTTAATCGAAGAAAAGCGTCTGACCGCTCTGTGTCATGGACAATTATATCAAAAAAGGATGAAGAAAGCCTTCGACAAAAAGGTTCGACCTCATGAATTCCAAGAAGGCGACCTCGTGCTTAAAAAGATTTTGTCTTTTCAACCAGATTCTAGGGGCAAATTGACTCCTAATTACGAAGGCCCATACCTCGTCAAAAGAAGCTTTTCTGGCGGTGTTATGACTCTCACAACCATGGACGGTGATGAACTCCCGCATCCTGTGAATGCTGATGTAGTCAATGAATACTTTGTTTAAAAAGACAAAAGAACAGCTCAGTAAGTCAAAAACCCGAAAAGGGCGGCTTAGGAAAAATGAGCGTCTCGGTGGACTGAAAACCTGAAAAGGTGGTCCAGGCAAAAATTAGAGACAATAAACAGAAAATTATCCTGGTAGATTGAAAACCTGAAGGGCAATCTAGGCAAAAATTAAGGATCAAAATGACAAAGTAACTGCATCAGTCCGTACTTCGTCAATCTGAAGAATCTTTCATCAACGGATCTTCAATCAAATCTTCTAAAGGAACAAGCACAGTTGGAATTCAAAGTTGTTAGGGATAATAGTGGTTATTGCTTTCAATGTAGCCTTTTCCCAATAAATTATCATTTCCAACTTTTGTAAATAGTCCATGGAATCACGCCTTTGGCTGATTACCATTCTATCAATAAAATTTGAGCCTTGAGCCCATTTGTTTGCAATTCTTGCTTTATTCTGTCTTGCAAAATAATGCTTTTTATTGTGAAAATCACTTTTGAAACTAAAAAAAAAGTTTTAAATGATTTTTTACTTCAAAATTTTGAAATAAAAGCGAAATTTTCCTTTGAACTATGAACACAGAAAGAATTCCAACAGTTTTCTCCATGAGTGTTTTGACCTCTGAAAAGTAAAGAACTGCTGAGAAGTTTCCTTTTCCCCGAAAGAGATCATCAAAGGACGATATTCTTATCCAAAAAGAATCCCCAACAAGGTTGCCAGTAAAATGCCTTTTCCAGAAAAGTTTAAAGCATGCAACTTTCATCATAGTTTGACTTTGAGTATTTGTTTTAAATGTTGTCTTGTAGTATTGTCAAGTATGACATTCATGACATTCATCATTCATACATAATTGCATCATTAATGCATTCTTGCATTTCTCAATGTTTGCTTTAAAATCACTTGTTTAGGTTGCATTTATTCCCAAAAACAAGTGTGGGTGTGTCATCTTGTCATACCCCAAAATTTGCCCTCCTACTTCTCAAGATATTTCATACATCCATGCTCAAGGATTCCTCAAGGGTTGATCAGACAAACCCTCTCCTAGACAATCAACCCAAACTAGGGTTTGACTACCCACAGATCCAGATGGACTTCCAACATCTCCAATGGTCATCATGCCTCCTCATATGTTTCAAAGATTCCCCATGTCAAATCTCAAGCCTCACAAGTCAAGTTTCCTCAGACAATTGCTCAGATGGTTGAAAATCAATTGTATTGGACAAAAAGTCAACTATGGTCAACATACAGTCAAACTTCATAATTTTTGGTCAACATCCTCATTTTGAAGTTACATTCATCATTTGATCAAGGGTTGATCATGATTCATTAAGAAAACTCAAGATTTGCTCAAAAGTCAAACTTTTCAAATTAGGGTTTCTTAATGAAAAGTCAACCAAACTTTGACTGAGCATAACTTCTTCATAATTTCTCAGAAATTTTCCCACCACCTCTTGTTTTTAAGGAAAGCCAATTCTCTACAACTTCATGTCTCACAAGAATGTTCAAAAAATGCTTCATTTGGAAGGTATGGGTCAAAACATTACAGGTCCTTTTCAAAGTCAACAAAAAGTCAACTTTTTGTTTTGAAGATATATTGAGCATGGAAACTCCAATTGAGATGAAACCAAAGAGGTTGGTTAGAGGACTCTTAGATATTTCCAAAAAGTCCAAGAACACTCAAAAATGTGGAAAATTGAGCAAAATACACCATTCACAAGTTGGGCATTTTTGAACAATTGCACAAAAGGAGATATTTGTCAAAATGCATTTTTTTTCCAAATGGGCCTATAATTTTATGATCCAAACTTGATCATGATATTATTTGTGACTCATTGATGCTTGGCCATGACAATTTTCTATTTTATTGATTTATTTTTGAATTTAAAACCATTTAATTCAAAATTAAATTATATAAAATATGAAAATAAGATATTTTTTCAAAAGGAGTGAATTTATATCAAACTTGAGGTCCAAGATAGCCCATGGAACATGCCAAATTCGTGCTAGCTCTCAAATTAAAGAGAAAATCAAATTTTCTCCAAAATTTGATTTTATTTGAAAAATATTTATGGCACATTCATGATCCAATCTTTTTTCCTTCTTTTTCCTCTCCTAATACACTCTATAAATAGCCAGCAAGTTGCCAAGCAAAGGACACGAAACCCTAGCTCAAAACACAGCCCTTACTTTGTCAAAAAATTTCTCAAATTGTCCAAAATCGAATTTTATTTTTCAGGCAGTTTCAAGGAGTTTCAAGCCTTCCTTTGCCTTCCTGAGGTTCCCAGGAATTGAAACCAATCCTTACTCGAGCCCAGACCTGCCCAAATCGTGCTCAATACATTGCTCCGATTTGGTATATTCTTGAAATTCGAATCTCATTATTCATGCATTATTAATGTTTCTTGTGTGTTTGTATGGATTCAGGATGTTTGTTAGGTCAGGAATGAAGCATTACATGCAAGCTTAGACGTGTAGAACCCGAATCATCATAACTAGGGCATCTTGAACTGTTTGAATTGAATCGGTTGATACAGGCGTTTTCAGGGCAAACTAATGGCATCATCGTGTTCGCAGCCCTCGATTTAGGGGGGTAGGGGTACCTTAGAGCTTTTTATGTTGCATATTTCTCATTCAAAAATTATTATTTTTACTAACATTTTCCTCTTATTCAATTTCCTTGTATTTCCCAATTTTTCATCCGTTCACAGGTTATGTCGTTTCGGACAATCTTTTTATCGTTTTCTTTTCATATTATGTAATTGCCTATGGGATGTAATATTTTAATTAGGACTTTTATTTTCTGCACTTTTCAATTATGTATCTGCCCCAAAGCCATGTAATAGCGTAGGATTTATCTTTCCGCACTTTATGTTTCCGCAATTTAATTTCCGCACCCTATAAACTGCTTGTAATTAGGCGTGTATGGCAAGATAAAATTGAACATAGCTCACTCTTAATTTCAAGATAAAATATCTGAATTAACACACTCTTTTCACACATGCACCCCTTAGGGTAGTTCTCTCTCGTTGCCTTTACGAATACAAATGGTCAAGTCCCTCGAACGTAGAGGTATTCTAGCACCGTTGCCTTCAAAACAATTCATCATAGTCCCTTTGATACAAAGATCATAGACCCACGATGTCGCCTCCGAATACATGATCTTGACCCTCGATTGTCGCCTACGAAAAATGATGATAGTCCCTTCGAATGTGCTAGGATACTTCCTACAAGTTGCTTTCTATGACCATCCGATGTCCCTTCGAATGTCCCGCTTACATCCAACAAATAGGGTTACCTACCAACTAATGGTATGGATAGCACTATTCTAAAGGAACGTAAAATAATACGAAAACGACCAATTCTGAGTAGGTAATAAGACTTTTAGTTGCTTGCTCAAACAAAATGCTTTTTACACCTCACACTTTTTGTCAAAGTTCAAACTCTTTTCAAAACAAAACATTTCCAAACACTTTGTATACATTCCTACATGAATCATTACAAAGTCAAAGCGAAATGCCTTTTCAAAACATTTTTGTCAAACACACAGAAAACACAATTTTAAAGTGATCTAAGAGCAACTAAGAGCCCGTAGATAACTACGGATGGAAAGGGGTGCTAATACCTTCCCTTTTCATAACCTTCTCCCTTACTCAGAATCTAACGAAGGTCTTTTTTTGTACTTTTTACCTTCCCTTAATTGGATAAAAGAAAAGTCGGTGGCGACTCTAGCTATCCGCACATTTGCGATACAAAACCTACAAAGTCAGTTCACCGTATTACACATCTCTCCAGTAGATTATCCACAAGCAGAAAAATATATTTTTCTCTCCAGTTCCTCAATTGAGATCATTCCTCATTGGATACAAAGTCTTGATTGACCATTTCTTTCCAGTTCATTCCTAGATAGAACCTCGTCTTCAACCAATTCAGGTCTAGATTACAAAAAATCTACCTGCAAACAATAAGCAATAGCCTCGTCATCCGAGCCACTTATTTCCTTTTCATCTTGAAAGTTGTCATAAAACAATTGTTCTTCTTTAAAAATTCTTGTGAATATCCTTCACTTTACAAAATCATTTTCAAAACCTTTTCAAAAACCTTTCAATAAACTTACACACCTTTTTCGATGATCGATTAGATTTAAAGATAAACCAAACCAGGTTTCTCCTTGAATTTCTTAATTGATCATGGGCCTCCCTCACGGTGTAAGTCCCAACCCTCCTATGTACATATTCATTTCCTTGTACATAACAACCCTTTCGTGTACATATTCATTTCCTTGTACACATTCAACCATCTTTGTAAATATTCAAGCATAAACAAACTTCGTTCGTTTGTTTTCATCTGCTTCTTTATACACCGATTCCATTGGTATTAAGAGGAGCATTATTCCCGGTGAAAATGCTCTTAAACCAATGGGCCTCCCTTAAGGTGTAAGTCCCAAACCCCTTGAATATATTCAAGTTATGCTTTCTTTAATTGCTTGTTTTATACACTTGTTTATATATTTCCTTCATAAACTCCTGTGAATCACACTTGTTCATATAACTGTTCAGTTATGACATAACAACTAGCCTAACAACTAGGTTCCTTTAGCCTCCTCTTAGGCTTCGTATAAGATAACTCATCTATTGAGTTAGCCTCCTCTAGGGCTTCATATAAGAAAACTCATTTATTGAGTTTAGCCTCCTCTTAGGCTTCATATAAGACAACTCCCCTGCTGAGTTAGCCTCCTCTTGGGCTTCGTTCAAAAGAACTCCCTCGTTGAGTTTAGCCTTCTCTTGGGCATCAAACAAGAAAGAGACCTGGAAATCTCTTAACAGCCTCCTATTGGGCTTCCAATACAAAGAATCACCCGCGCTAGAATAGAACCCTTAGAGTATGATTTCCCGGTGAAATCACTCTTGAATCTTAAGAGGATGGTTTCCCGATGAAACCACTCTTAAAGCCAAAGCCATACATACGCTATAGCTTCCTCTTGAGCTTCATACAAGGACCCTCGATGACCCTCGGAATTCCTTCTCTTGGGCTCACAATACAAGGATCCAAGGGTCAGCTTCCTCTTGAGCTTCATACAAGGACCCTCGATGACCCTCGGAATGCCTTCTCTTGGGCTCACAATACAAGGACCCTCGATGACCCTCGGAATGCCTCCTCTTGGGCTTACAATACAAGGACACACAGGCTTATTAAAAGCATCCCCCAAATCCATAATCAATTTCTCCTCGAGATTTAGACATTTATCATCTCTATGGAAGAAGTATCTCATCTATCCCATCACATACAATCAAACTCTTTTAAATCACACTCTTTTCAAACAAAAACATCTTTTAATTGTAAATGGTAACGCTTGTACACTCAAGCAAAACACCAATACTTACAATTAAAGATTCAATCATCTTTCAAACATCTTTCTTAACTCGTAAGTGGTAACGCTTGTACACTCAAGAAAAACACCCAATACTTACGATGAAAGATTCAATCAATCAACCCTTCAAAATGTATGTGATGAAATAGATTAGATACATTTTTCATTAAGATGACATTCGTCTTTGTCTCTTAATAACACCCTTTGCTTCCACTAGCATAAGTGGGAACTACGATTGCTCTGACTTTCTCAACCTCCCTTTGAGAATACGTAGGCACAAGGTCTCATCCTTGGCGAGCATACTTCTTTCTCCCTCAAACCAAACAAAATCGTAGCTCCCTTAGATCCGAGCTACAAATGCTCTGATTCCCATTAAGGGATATGTATGCAGAGGATCCCAATGATCCTTACAAGCACAATAATAACAAAACCTAGGATCCTACATAACCTACCCTTCTTAAAATCCAAAGGAGAAACTTTCCCAAGAATAGAATAGCAAATTAAAACACACAAACATATCAAAATATTCATATATAAGTCTATAGATAACTATATATATATAGGGTGCCACATCTTTCCCTTTATATTACAAACGCCCTTGCTCAGATCTCTCCCCAATGCGTTGCGTCTAGTTCACGCTAGTCGCACCGTATATCATTATTTATTGAGGGTATTGCAGCTTTCCCCTTTTTCATCTCATTTTTCTTGTTTTGGAAACAATAAAGCTTGATGCTCGCGGCATCTTTAAAAATAAATCAAAAGAGTAAATCTTTTCGAGCCAGAGATTCGAATTCCGATTCGATTCCCTCGTTCGTCACTTTTTAACGCGAACAGTAGCCCAGTTCCTCCCTGGTGCCACTTCATTGGTCTAGTTTATAATACCTTTGTTGTTTCATTTCAATGTCCATCAATATATATTTTTGAACGCCACGATCGTTTCAACAAGTGTTTTAGAAGTACGCTATAATCACTCTGCTTTGGTTCGAGTTTTGATCTTGTCTCCTGTGCATGGAATCCAGTTTGCTTTGTCCTGGTACTCATCTAGTTTTTTTGTTTTAAATAGGTTCCATGAGTCGAGTTTTACCTTGTTTTCTTTCTTATTCATGAGATTCTTTCAGTTCCATCGTGCGATCTATCTCCGGTTGAAACCTTACCCCTTTATTCCTCAGATTCGTTAAGCTTTGTCTACTGTCTATCCTTGGTTGGGATGTCTCTTTTATAACTATTGGGTTCATTCAGCTTTGTCTATTGTCTACCCTTCAGTTTGAGATCAACAAGTGATTTGAGAAACATGCACTATCACCACTTTGCTATGAGTCGAGTCTTATCATGTTTCTCGTGCATGAAATCCATTTTTTTGTCCTGGTACTCATTTATAGAGTGTTTTGATCTTCTAGTATTGTCAAGTCGAGTTTTATCTTGTTCTGTGTCTCTCCATGGATTTGTTCAGCTTTGTCTACTGTCTATCCTTGGTTGACCTATCTCATTCATACCTTCAGTTTTCCATAGTTTCCACTGTTTACCCTTGGTTCAGACTAGCATATGTCCCTAGAATCACGCACTCTAGTCACCTTGCTTATAGGACCCTTTCTATAGTTGTCTTATTACTTACTTTTCAGAAGTCTAGTTTTATCTGGTCTTCTAGTTTGAGTTTTATCTAATTTTTGTCAAAGTTTGTGCTACAGTTTCATCCTGTCACCTATTGTTGGGATACTAATATTCATTAGATCCTATGCTTGTCAAAGGTCAATGTTAGTTAACTTTTATCTTGAATCATCTTTGTCTGATATTCCTTAAGTCATGCATCCTCCGGTTTCTTTTGGAAAGTTTCACTCTTTTACTCAAGAGTGTAAATTTCCAGGTTCTTTTGTATTCAATCCTCTTCCACTTTGAAAGCTCGAAGGTTTCCACCTATTCTCGCTTATCAAGTTCGAGAAGATTGAATACATACATCTATTTCACCCCAAAATGTACCCTCTTGATTTAGACTTATGTTTCATCATAAACATCATTTTGCATTGCATTCATACATTGTGATAGGATCAAAGTCCTTTGGTTCTCAAGTCCTCTACAAGCCATGTATGTTGATTGTGTGAATATCTTGTTCTAAGGGAGTCTCAATTTCTCATTTCTTTGGATTTATTAAGTTACAAGGGTGTATTATAGCTCAAGGAATCTTATTTGTCTCATTGATTTCCCAAGAGTTGAAGTTTTTGCAAAGAATTGATGAGGAATTCATCTATGTCATCCATTTGATGAAATTGGGGTTTTGGCTCATTGTGAAGTTTGAAGCTTGGCTAGGTCAATTCTTTGAAGCGTAATCTTCCTATTATCATTTATGCTATCATGATTCAAAGAATTTCTCAATCCATTCAGAGGATTTGAGGTTTTGAAGCTTAATTGGCCATCTCCTAACACAAGGTGCAAAATTAGGGTTTTGGAAATAATCAGGATTTCTTCATATTTTTCACTCAAAATTGATTTCATGTGTTTCTATATGTTGTTGAGCACCCATGGTTAAAAGATTAAGATTCAATTTTAATTGGAAGCAAGTCAATTGATCACAATGGGCAAAATGGTCATTTTGGTCAAAATAAGTCAAAGTCAGGAGTTGACCAAGTGGATTTTTTGTCAACCATCAATCCAAATACTCTCTTTTCATATTTCATGACCAGTTTCATCATTGAATCAATAAAATTGAAGAAATTAGGGTTAACTTGTTCTTGAAGTTATTTGGAGTTTGAAAATTTTCGAAGTGTCCACCCTATAGAACTTTGACATGTCATAAATTTCTCAATTTTTATCCAATGGTTGCATACCATACATTTTTGGAAATCTTGGTAAAAATTCTACAAGTTTGTCACTGTGTGAAATTTTTCAAAAATACACCATTTGAAAGATATTTAAGTTTGAAGTTTTGTGCACAAAACATGTAAGATGCCTAACAAGCTTGCCTTCTTCTTGCCTTCCGCGCGCATAATTATGTCAAACACTTGGTGTGCAAGAAGAGAGAGCTTATTTATTTTAATTCAAAAGGAATTCCAAAAATGTGCTTCGTGAATTTTGAAGTTGACATGGAGAACTTTTCAACAAGCTTTGAATCACCTCAAATGGCCAATTATCAAGCAAGTTATGATTATTGCAAGTTCATGTCAAAACCGAACTCCATGCATTCTCATACGCGCCCACACCTTGCCTTTCCATGGCTTGTTTTCTTAAACTTTGGAAGATGATATCTCACTTAATACCTCAACATTTTTCATGATTCAAAGCTCAGTTTAGAGATCATTGAGAGCTTTATCCATGGCCTAAGGTGCAAGGAAAATGCACGAGTCAATTTTGTTTGGCCCAAGCTCAAAGTTGACTAATCAATTAAGTTTCTTGCCACGACTAACTTTGAAAATTCAACATGTTTTTGTATTTGTTGGGTTTGAGGTCATGCTGGCATGAGGTAGCACAAAATCTATTCCTTGTATCTTACCAAATAAGGTAAAACCACCCACCTATAGAACATGACACATATTTTCTCATGTTTGTCCATTTTTTTGAAACTTTTAAAAAATAAAAATTCTCAAAATTTGTACTACCAAGCCAGGTCACGATTTTGTTCCATTTCCACTCGATTCCACTCGCTCTCAGCTTGCCAAAACGCACAAAGCTTGAGCTAAATAGCAAGCAAAACACAAGCACCACTTACCACCTTATTTTTCTGATTTTTTGCAAATAATTAAAAGAGATATTTATGAGCATCAAAGACCACAATGCCCTCGTTCATATCACTCTATATAAACTCACAAACTCACTCTCATTTGCCCAAGACACCTCCTTTCACCAAAATTCAGATATGAACTTCTTCTTATTTTTCTTCGAAGCTTCATTTTCTCTTATTCTAAGGCTTATTTCTCTACTTATTCATCTTTATTGAAGCTCAGAGGATTAAGAGAATAGGATTTCTTATTGTTCAGAGGCACCAGTTGAGTTTATTTCTCAACTCAAGAGGTAAGTGTTCAAACTTGAATCTTCATTTTTAGTTGATTTTAGTTAAAATAAAGCATGTATGTGTGGGTATAGCTGGCCAAACATTAGGTTTTATGTATATATTTTCTTGTTTATGAAGTATTTTGCATAATATGAAATTCTAATATGCGTTTTTGGATGATTTTCATGATTTTCGTGGCTTGATTTCTTGATGTGTGGTTGATCTTTTTGAAATCTATGAGTTGCTTGTTGTTCCTTGCCATGTGATCTTCATTTTGTGCTTTGAATCGTGGAAAATGGTTGAGAAATGAGTAAGATACAAAGTTCAGAAGTTGGGTGTGTGATCTGAACAAAACACGTGTTAGGGCATGGTTTAGAGGTTGAAGATGAAGTGAGGTGGCGCGATCTGATTGGCTATGTTCTTGATTAAATAATTTTTGTTTTAATTAATTTTGTGATTTTATTTTCTTGATCAAAACATCATTAAAAATTATGAAAGAATTATGGTAGGCTTAGAATATTATTTCTGACTTTGTGTATTTGTTTCATAATTTTTTAAAATTATTTGATTGGGAAAAAAGTCAGAGTTTAATTAATTGATTTTTGTGTAATATTTTTATTTCTTTTTTGTTAAAATTATTTTCAAGGTACAAAAATTATACAAAAAATATCCTAGGCTACTTGATTGGTCTATTTTTGATTTTTGATTTTTATTTTACATTTTTCTAATTTTTATTAATTTTAGAAAATATGTGAATAATAGCTTATTTTTGCAATTCAATTGATTTTAAAATATTTTTTCAAGTATAAAAATTTCACCAATTTTATTTTGGTCCTTTTTCATGATATATAATTAGTTTCTGACCTTGGATTAATATTTCTAGCAATTTTTCTTTTATGAATATTTTTCATGGTTTATTTGATACATTAATCCTTCTAGATTTAATTTTCAATAGTTTTATTATTTGAAAATGCCAAAATAAACTTTTTTGACCTCTTGAGGTTCATGTCTTGATGTTTAAATTTTGATTTGAATTTTTCTTGAATAGATCATATTTGTTTGGAATTTTTGATTTAATTTGATCAATTGTGTGGTTTAGGTTGCTTAGGCCTCGAGTTAGGGTTCATATGCTAGCTCACCTTGACTCTCAAGTTAACTTCTGATTAGATTAGGGTTGTATGCACCCTTAGGATCCTATAACTAATTTTGCTTAGATTTTAGGACTTGATTTGATATTTATCTCAACATTGCTAAACTAGGGTTTCTAGTTTGATCATCTTATGAACATTGCTTGTTTGTGCATTTTCATTCTCTATTTGAATTTTGCCAACTTTGATTTTTGATTGTTGTTTCTGACTTTTAATTGTCTTAATAATGTTGTGATAGTTTTATTTTGATTTTATAATTATTGTTACTATTTTTTATCCAAGCATCTCTTCTATAGATGCATTGGTGTTTCTTTTGACTTAGAGGTATATTGGAATGCATTTATGCAACCCTTGAGGAATCAATTTCTCTTTTATTTTCATCCTCATTTATGATTTATGGATTTGAGTTCATCAATGAACAATTCACTTCCCCTAAACATACTTTCTTCTTCAATTTTGTTTGATGATTGCTCATGATCAAGGTTTAGGAGGTAGCTCTTGGGCACCACCTTGAAAACCTCATGTGAAGCTCTTTCAAATATGACCCATTTTGTTTTTGATCTTTCATGATTATCTTTCTATTATAAAATGCTCCTATGATACTTGATGCACATTCCATTGTCCATTTATCATGGTGACAAGTTAGGAGCCACATCTTTTAGCTTTGACCTAATTGTATGCGTGTGATTACTTGAGAACTCTCATGTCCACTCATTTTTTGTATTTGAATCTTTATTTTCATAACCTATTATTCATTTTATTCCTTATGCTTCTTTGAAGCATATACGGGCATTTCATTCTCATCTATTTTTGGTCATGTAAGAAGCTAAATTGGTCCCTTTGTTGTTATTTTTTCTTTGAGTTTAATTCTTTAATCCTTGCTTATGAGTTGTTGTGCTTTGTCTCAATATGGTTACTCAATGTTTACTTAGTGTTGTCCATAGTACATAACATTTGAGAACCCTGATTTTTATCTTTTGTACCTTTATTTTTATGCATTGGAGACTATACACCTATATGATGTCATGACACTTTAACTTGTTAATTTGATAACATTGTTTAAAGTTCCTTTCAAGTTCATGATAGATACTTATAATAGGGAGATGCCACTGACCTAGGACCTATGAGTATCAATTTTTCTTTTCACACTTGATTTATATCATCCATCATTGATTTAGACAATTGTTTTCCATCTCTTGTGATGTTGACTATCAACTAGGTGACTTGTTTTGTGTATTGAAGTTTTGTCTTCTACATTTGTTGCTCATGAATCTCGTCTTGAGTTATCTTATTACACAAGTCACAAATGTCTTAATTATCTAATTAAGACCATTTTGTTTGATCTTTATCAATTGTTTTGAACTTGGATTAGTTTTGATGCTTTTAAACCCTAATTTCGTGTGCCTTTGAGTACAAGCCATCTTCCTTGATTGAGATACTTTTGTTTGTGATTTGTTTATCTCTTGAGCTAATGACTTTTCATGTGCTAACATTATTTAGTCTTAACCTCTATTCATTGGTGCTTTCATGTTTGTTTTGTTATTAATTGGCTTACTAATTGCTTTTGTGCTAGTTTTGCACTAACATGTTGGAATGTTTTGTGTATGATCTTTGAATGAGTACTGTCTACATGTCTTTCTTATGTTGTTTAGGCTACTGACCTTGTGTGTTTCATCACCTCTTCATCTTGTCCCTTGACCATGTTTAACTTATTGGCTTGTATGCTTGCTTAAGTTGACTTTGTAGGGTTGAATCTTGACTTCTTCCTTTGATAGTTTTGTGTTAGTTGTGATATTGAGGCATGCTAATTACTTTTTTGCTTTGTATGAACATTATCTCTATGTGTTCATCACTGTTGATCGCGACTTTATCGTCTTTTAGAATCTAGACTGCAAGTATACAACCCTATCACTTGTAATTTTAAAGATTATCGAATCCACAGGGACTAAATATTGACTTACCGCTATCTTAGGTTACTACGTAAATCTAAGGCTAGTAATATAAATGATATTTGGTTTAGGGAACCTAACTGATTAAGATCTAGTTTAGATTCAAAATAGGAGTATCGGTATGTCATGGTCGGGCTTAGGGATTTAGTGACTTATCGACTTAAATTGCATCCTCAAAATGTATTTCAGTAGGAAGTACTTCTTTAAAAATCCTCTTCTCATACTCTCGTGTTTATTGATTCAGATCCTATAATGAAACCTAAGTGAGTGCTCTCGTTGTTTCAATTAGGATTTAAAAATAGTTTTTGGAAATAAATAAAACCTAATCAACTTAAAAGCACTCTCGCTGTATTTTAAATTGATTCTCAATTATTAATGTCCAGTTAAAATCTCAAACTCTCGCTTTATTGATCCTAACTTTTAATCTGTGTTTTACTCTCGTAACAAAACAATTGCATTAATTACTAATAATTGAAACAGGAAAATCGATCTTTTAAAAACAGAATGAGTCGAGTGAAGTTTCTAAACCCCGCTGGCTATGTGACCCTACATACCGATGACTAAATTTAGCCTAGCATGGTTAATGATTCAAATATAGCGCAACAGTAATGAACATACAATTTAGATAAAATATGCATTTCAAATAAATCGGGCATAAAATAAATAAACAAATAAATTAATTAAATAAACCTAAAAATAAATTAAATAAATAACCTGAAAATAAAATATGAGGCAGATTCCAAGTGTCTCCCACAGGTCGGTGAGATCATCTTTAATTGCTCAATAATCTGAATGCGGATGATAAAAAAGTAAAAATGCGCAATCCTAACATATGGTTAGAATTGGCAAAAGTTCGCAGCAATCTCCGATGTGAAGATTACTACGAGAAAAGAAACTGAATGAGGGAATTAAAATTGGCAGAGTAACGGTACTGGAATGACGGAAAAAACGTCTGTTGAGAGTGAATTGAAGCAACATATATATAGGCGTGTGAGAGCTAGGGTTCCGAAGCTGTTCGAGAAAATCTCGCCTCCTAAATCTCCTCTTTCTATTATTTTGTTTTGCTTACTTCACACCCTCATTTCATGTTATGCATACACACTTCAAAAAATACTCTCTTTTTGTGGATTTTGAATGTGATTTATCCAGCTTTTCTCAACTTTCTTCGCATATGCCTAAAAATTGGTAGAAACCTGAAAACATAGAAAATACCGGCATAATACGAATAAAGAATAATTTATTTAATTAAAATGCGGATAAAAAGCATATAAATTGGCTTAAATAATCGATACATTTTTGTGTTATCACTTATGTTGTTTAGGCTACTGACCTTGTGTGTTTCATCACCTCTTCATCTTGTCCCTTGACCATGTTTGACTTATTAGCTTGTATGCTTGCTTAAGTTGACTTTGTAGGGTTGAATCTTGACTTCTTCCTTTGATAGTTTTGTGTTAGTTGTGACATTGAGGCATGCTAATTACTTTTTTTCTTTGTATGAACATTATCTCTATGTGTTCATCACTGACCTCACTCTCATTTGACACTTAGCACAAGTATGCTTGAGCACACACATGCATAAACCTTTGCACACACTCAACCATACACTTTTGGGATGTATGCTCATGTTTTCTTATGATAATTTGTTTGCAAATTTCCATGGTGATTGTGTATATGATATGAATGTGTTCTTTCCATGTTAACCATTGACTTTCATTTCTTGTTATCTTCTAAAGTTCACTTCTCTTCATCCATGCACTACCGTGCTTCATTTGACTCTTAGATGCATTCTAGGTCAGATTTTTGACTAGTTTTTGTACTAGTGTTGTGCATATGTTCTTTTGAGTTTCTTGTGACTTTATTGTGTTTAATATGAGTCTTACCTCATTATGTATTGATTCTGATCTCACTCTTACGAACGGAGGCGGTTGAGTTTTCCAGCCTAGAAGCTGAAGCACGCAAAATAGTTGCAACAATGAAGAATCAGGCATTGCTTTGAACCCCAAAATAAGAACTTAAATGTTCAAAATCAATGGTTCTTTCCACACTAGTTTGTTTTATTTTCATCTGTTATGTTTGCTTTGTTAAAGCTACTATTTCTTTCAACTTTTATGCTTATTCATGTCTAAATGTAGAACTAATTATAAGAAATACAGTTAGTTCATCTTCTTTTAATGATCATTCAATTTGTGTTGGTGTTAGTGTTTCATAGATAGTAAGAGAATTATAATTAAAATATTATGAAATTTTTAGTACATAAATACGAAAAAATGTGATGATTAAAATAGGGTGTAATGTAGCATATGAAATAGGGTTTAAATTATATTAAAAAAATGTGTAAAAGTATATAAAAAAAAAGGTGTAGTTACACCATTTTTTATTTTAAAAAAGTGTAATTACACCCGATTTTTATTAAAAAGGGTGTAACTTAGCATATATTTTATCGTAGAACCTATTTACACCATATGTTATTAAAAAGAGTGTAACATAGAATGTATTTACACCTATATTTTATATGGTTGTAAATTCGTTAGACATTTCTCACCAATGAATATACACCCAATTTTCATGAAATTTAATGGGTATGAATTTAATAAAAAACCGGTCTAAATTAAACTTTTGTTTTTTACCAGTGAACTGTCAAATATATATTCTACGTGAGCCTAAAATAACTTAGGAATTATTCCAAATATGTGGTGCATTAAACGTTCATCCAAACACCTTTTAAGTCGAGTTAGAAGTTACGGCGGCGGAGGGGATTCAATCATCATCAAAGATAATACCAATTGGTACCCCTATTTGGATATTAGAACTACCATTAATATCCAAATCCAAAATCAGAGATACTTGAAAATGAATGGTTATTTGATGTTTATGAATCAAAGCAGGAAAGAGAGAGATAAGAGGAAGAAGAATTTGAGTAGATATAAATAGGTGTCTTTCATCTATTAAGCCATAGTGGCTTAATAGAACAATTGGTTGCATGTCAACCAATCATCACTAATACAGTCTTACAAACGTTCATCCTTCTAGAAAGCTTAAAGGGACACATTAAGGAAAACATTAAAATAAAGAAAAGACAATTATTTGAATTATAAAATCCTATTAGATGAAACAAGTACTTCACCCTACGCAAATCGGAAATTCAATAGAACTTTGAATAACTTTGATTTTCTTTTTTTGGATGAGATGCGTGTCTTAATATCATGGAGCTTCTAAAATATTCGGAAATCTGAATCTCCCTTCTCATACAGCCCTCTTATAAACTGCTATTTTCCTCTCTTTGTCTCTCTCGAGTTGCTTTGGTACCATATCACCAAGATGATCTAATTTGTCAAAATTAGTGAAAATGTAACCACTGAACCACGAGAGATGGATGATCATCTTGTGCTTTACTTTAAAAACATGTTCATTTATGATTTTGTGATGTATGCATCTTTACTTGTGGAGGAAGTCATCCTTGCATTAGTGGATGACACCAAGGTTTTAAACAGTTGCGGCCACGTCAAGGTTTTGCGATTTTGGTAGGTACAGATATATTGCGGTTGTCGCAGTGTGAATTAACCATAATTTGTTCTTCAATATAGAAAACAATATCGATATCGGCATCTTTCAAAACTGTTTTGTCACCGTCGTTTTTGCGGTCGCGGACCGTTTTTTAAAACCCTGGATGACACTACAAACAACCTGGTATTGTGATGTTATTTCATAAGGAAATTAAAAAGCCAATGTTTGATCTCAACTAAAATGGAGCTCATAACCTGATAGTTTTGGAGCTTTCATTTTTCGAAACTACTAGGACATAATCACTCAAGATGTAATCGATGATATGCTTGTGTTATTCAATAAAGTTTGGATCCTTCCTAACTTCAATGCCAACTCTTTGATCCTCATTGTAAGTCTCCCAATGCAAAGCTGAAGATGTTCTTAATATAGGGATATCTAAGCTAGTGTTGGAAGGTTAAGTTTAGCTGATCAAGGGCACCATAAAGATCAACATCTCATCTCACTTCTTTTTTGCTAATGGTATTGTGATTTACTACAAAGGGAAATCTTTTGGCCTTGCTACTCTCAATATTCTATTATCTAAATATGCCTCAGCTTCATGTCAGTGCCTCAATCATGGCAAAAGACCATTATCAGGGTTATGTGTAACATTCAAATTTGAGACATGTGTAGTAGCTTGTTCATTTGATTCATCCTTAAACATGACATCATACACAACATATAGAAATGTCTCAAAATTCAGGTAAATCATGAAACAATGAGTAGTGTTAAGTGCATTAGTTTCAGGTGCATTGTTGTTAGCTAGGTGCATGAGTGTCACATTGAAATACTTTCAATTACTTCAAAATGGAAAACAAAAACAAGTAAAGGATTCCACAAAGTAGAAATTACAAGCATAGTAACACTGTGATTCTGTTGAAACAACAAAGAGAAACCAAACATTAACTTAGTGAAAGACTTCAACTGCTGAATCAGATCTTTGATGAATTTGTTCTGAATTTCCTTATCCAACAGAAACTCTCTAAATTTCATATGATTCTCTCTTATCTCTTTCCCTATACCTTTATCACCTTCCACCATAACACCTTTCACAGCCTCTAACACATCCTCTTTCCCAAAAAAACCATCTTCATCTCTCCTATTCACCTCAATCCCTGCCTTCAAATCATTAGCAATGAGCTTAGAATGGAAAAACTGGTCACCCTTGAAAGGTAACAGCAGCAACTGACAATCACTAACTATAGCCTCTATCACAGAACTAAAACCAGCATGACACACATAACACCCTACACTCGAGTGATTCATAACTTGTTGCTGCTGCATCCAACCACTATGCACAATTCCTCTATCCTTCATTCTTTCCACGAAACCTTTCGGTAAAGCTCTTTCCAGCTCAACCTCAGCATTGAGATTTGATGGAAAATTCAAAACCAAAATGAAAGGTAAATTACTAAGTTCCAACCCAATTGCTAGTTCATTGATTTGATCATCACTTAAAAACGTTTCACCCCAAAGGAACACAATCTCACTGACTTTTCTGGAAAGTTATCTAACCATTTTGTCCATTTTTCATCAAGCACTTCAATTGATGGCTCGGGAACAAGTACTCCAGAAAGAAGAACTGGTTTTTGGAGCTGGTTTTGAAAATGATCTATATAAGAACCTTCTATTTCCCTGCAAGTTTTCATCACTATTAGTGAGCATTCACTAAATATCTGCATGATTCTATCACAACCATTTGGGTTGTCACGAAATCTTTGGAACATCGTCTTGAAGATTAATCTAGCTTGGAAGGTTTGAAGGGAAAGCTTGTATTTTTGAGGATACCCTATTGGAGAATTTTCAAGGTCCTCATAAGTGATGTCTCTTTTTTCAACCTCAGCAACAGAAAGTCTTGAATGTGGAGATAGATAAGAGCCAGATAATGCAGAATAGACAGAGAAGTAAACAGATTTGATGCCAAGTTCATAAGCTATTTTTGGTAACCAATTTTGTATAAAATCAAAGAAAACAAAATGTGGTTTAAGTTCCAACAAAATGGTTTTTACCTGATCTTGCATTAAGTCTATTGCTTGAATGAGTGCACCAAACATGTGAGGGTGCAGCTCAGAAGTGTTACTAGGTATGTTATTTGGGAAGTTTAGAGGAATGATTTGGATGGCAGGGTTGAGACTGAAGGTTGATTTGATTTTGGGAATGTTAGATGAAGGTGACAAGAATGAGATGTGAATTCCATGAGAGAATAATCTGTTGGATAGTTGAACAAATGGACCAATGTGACCAAATCCAAGGTAAGGAAACATAGCTACGTGAATCTCATCATTGTTGGTTATAAAGTGTCATTAAATATCATTTTAAAAAGTAGTATAGATTTTGTTTTTCATGAAAATAGTGCTGCTCACAAGTATGTTAAAATACATTGACGTGACTTAGGTTTTGCAATAAAATACTTTAGGTAAAATACTTGTTAAGTTCTAAATTTATTTCAGAGTAATGCTTGCATGACACTAAATTTTGATATCAAATATTTATATCATAGATATTATTTTATTTATCGTATTTAATCGATGAATATTGTGTGTTTATTAAAATAATATATATTTTTAAATATAATTTTTTAAAAATATTTATTTTTTTTAAAACACAAATATATGATTGTATTATTAATCAACTTCACAATTATATTAATCACAAAAATATATATTATTAATCAATTATTTTACTTATAAATTTTTTTTTTTTTACTACTTCATTAATCAATAAAATATATAATATTAATCATGTTCTAAAACTAAATTATAAATGTATTAACTAAAATTTTATACTCTATTAACCAACTTTATTTTACTATTTAAATTTATTTTGTTTGAAAACTCATTAATTAAGTTATAAACTGTATTAACTGACTTTATGTTAATTTTATTCAAACTATTAATCAAAGTCTAAACGTTATACATGTTAACTTATTTAATGTCCAAATATATATTAATCAAACTTTAACATGCATTAACCAAATTCTAATATTTTATTAACCAAAGATTTGAAGAAAAAAAAATTAAATAATTAAAATAATAATAAAAACATTATTCACGTATTTGTGAACAACATATTAGGTGTAGGTGTAAGAATTAGTGTCATGATATCATTTCTCTTTACACTCCTAAAAAAATGAATTTTAGAGGGAATTTTTCATCACTAATATACAAAATTCCGTCAATAATTATTTAGTGATGGATTTTGTGTCAAATTTAAATTCGTATTAAATTTCAATGTCGCAAAATATTTGAGAGATTTTCTTTCCGTCACAAATTATTATGAAATTAATCCGTCCCAAAAAATTTACTTTTACATCACTAAAACATAAGCAGAAAACTCGTTATATATTCCCGTCGAATAAGAGCTCCCACTCTAATTTATAAGGGAACTCTTTTCCCTCACAAAATTACAAAATACAATTTTTGTGACAAAATTTATTTCCCTCACTAAATTAATCATATTAATATTATGAATTTTAAATTTAATTCCATTAATGATTTTAATAATACAAAATCATTTATTATATTAAACAAAATTAAAGTCATCAATAAAAAATAAAATATTTTGAATTTTATTCAACATTATCATTAAAGTCAAATTTCTAATGGCTCTAATTGAATAACAACAACAAACAACAATCAAATCTAAATCAATAGTACTAAAAATATATTGTTAAAATTAGATATTAAAACCAAATAGTATTTGTTTTGTTCTTGACACTAGATAATACAAATAGAATATATCACAACCAAAACTCTTAAAATTAAGAGATTACAACAAAAATAATACTATCAATGTTCTTGAAACTAAGATGAAACAAAGTGTATTCTAAATAATTCAATTGTTCTTGATCGTGCAACCTTTAACATTTCAAAGGTTTTCTGTACTTTTTCATTAGGATATTCTTTCATTATATCTTGAGTTTATTGTTCTACATAGTTTTCAATTTTTGGTTGTTTGACATGCATTACCAACTGCCAGTAATATATTCCTCCGACCTCTACTTCCATAATAACTTACTAACAACCACTAGGGGAATTGGGGGAATAATTTCGCCATGGTTTGTCCAATGATATAAGATACAAAAGGAAAAAGTTGATACAAGATTCAAAAGGACAAAATTTAACATCACTTAACAAGCAATAACATATCATATCACAATGCTCAAAATTTTAAATAAAACAACAATCATGTGTGAAACTATCCTATATACCTTCCTTCCAAAACAAGCGAATCTAATATCAAGAACTTCTTCAAGAGTTTCTTCAAAAAATGACTTTATTATCTACATAGTTCAAAAGTGCGGTTAGTATTTGAATCAATTTATAGAACAATTTAACTAATAAAAGAAACTTTTACTCTTCATCTAACTTCTACAATACACTAATTAACGAAAAATATCAATAGAAAGTGGATCTAAATATGACTCACTAGCAAAAATTCTTACAGTATATTATAACATGAACCAGAATACTAACAAAACTAGTAAAAAATGTTTATTAGCGTATCCACTTGTCAACTTATGGTTACCTAAAACAATTAAAGCATGCGCACTTATCTAAATTTACCAAACTTAATTAAACAAATCATCATTCATTTTTCTATTTTGACTTCTACACCTTTTAACAGTAAAGTTGAAAACAATCAAGGCACAAAACTACCTTTCCTTCGTATCATTATATTCCAACACAGTAAACACGTCTACAAAATCAGTATACTTCTCTCTGGAAAAAAACTCATTGGTGAACAAGGTTTAAAAGAAGAATAAAAACATGAAGCATTCAACTTATTTCTTAACTTTTTTGTTCTGGTTGTAGTGCTCAACTTTTTTACTCACTAGGATAGATCATGAAAATATATTACAATATATCTTGATTATCTATTTCAAATCATGTTTTAGACAAGTGGTTTTTCTAAGACGAAGCACATTTGTAATAACTATAAACGTGAAAAATTAATGTTAACAGGAACAAGATTTGTGAAAAGGAAAGTTCAAATGTATACAATTTTTTGAGTCTTTATTACCTCTAATTCTAACTTGTAAGATTATGTATGAGTAAACTATTCAATAGTTAAATGCTTGTAATGGAGTGTTGAATAAGGTGTTGAAAATAATGTGGATAAATTGGTGTTGAAAAGATTCAACATGTTGAATGAGAGAGAGTGGTGGCCGCATACAATACTTTGCAAAATCTTATTGGTTGTTGTGATTATTTAGAGTTTTAGTGTGTTGTGAATGGTGGTGGGATATAGTGTTAAATTTTATTAAACAAAACTATTGTAGTGAGTAAAATTTGAATGAGTGTTGAATTATTAGGTGGAATAAAGAGAAGATGATGTGGATGATAAAAAATAAAAAAGTAAGGTGTTGAATAATACAAATATTATACATAGTCTAAAGAACATCAACTTTTAATGCAGTCGGTGATCTCTAGTTGTGATGTTGCTTCTGACACTACCCATCCACATCTGGTTGATATCTAACAAAAAACATGTGAGCAATATAAAAAAGTAGGGAATTTCTTCACTCACTTAGTGGACTTCTTCCCCGCCCCCGGTGGAAAACTCAAAATATCCTCAAAATTCGTAAGTGCACTTACGAATTCACCATAAACGTGAATTATTTGGTTTACTTCGTAAGTGTACTTGCAAATTCACATGTTGGGATCCAAAATTCGTAAATACACTTACGAATGCACCTTATTTGGTTTACTTCGTAAATGCACTTACGAATTCACCTTATTTGGTTTACTTCATAAGTGCACTTACGAATTCACCTTATTTGACTTATTTGGTTTACTTCGCAAGAGACTAAAAATTCGTTACGAATTCACCTTATTTGGTTTACTGTGTAAGTACACTTACGAATTCACGTTATTTGGTTTACTTCGAAAGTGTACTTAGGAATTCACCTTATTTGGTTTACTTCGTAAATGTACTTACGAATTCACCTTATTTGATTTATTTTTATTTTTATTCTTATGAGATATATATATCTATTTAATATAGAAATTTTTTGTAGTTTATAAATTATTCATCATTCTTTACAAGAAATTTATCAATTCTATAATAAAAATTAAAAAGTGTCATCTAAATTAAATTTAACTTTTAAAATTATAATTAAAAAATATTTCTTATAGCTTTTATAAAAAATTATTCATAATTTTAAATAAATAATTAAAAGACAATTACATTTTCCTATTATAATTAAAAAATTAATTATTACATTTATTGTTTAATTTTATATCATAAATTTACTTTAATAATTTTTAATTATAAATTTAAGTTATTTTTATTAATAATAATTCAATTTAATTATATTCTTAGAAATATATTATACAGTTAATGCATATCAAATAAACCAAGGGAAAAAATCAATTGTATCTCTTCTTATAGAAATTGATATCAATAGTATTAATATGTTTTTTATTATAGCCAAATTTGATATTGATATCAATTGTATTATTAGATTTTATTATTATAGGCCAAATATAAATTAGGCTTTTAATTCATATATTTTTCTACTCTTTTTTTAGTACGTAAAATCGTGTATATATGTAATGCAAATCACTTGAAATAAAACACAATATTAGGTGCACTTACTGTAACACCCCAAATTCTACCCAAAGTTAGAACAAAATCAGAGTATTTAAAAATCATCAACATATTCGAGGTATCACATTTCTACATAAAACAATCAACATGTATTGCATTTAACATGGATACATAGCAATCAGATGAACAATTAACAACATATTTTATTCCTATGAAAACAAAACAACCTTTTTATTAAGTACGCAGCGGAATCACAACTTTCAACTTGAAATCATTTAACAACTTTATTCAGCTAAAACAACTCTAAAACAACTTGTATCCCACAACTGCAACTTAACTGTTAACAACTTAAGTAATAATAACATTGAAACAACCATGTAGACATCCCCCGAGTGCTACGTATCAGAGCAACTAAACTGACTTGGACTAACAACAATTAATTCTTCATTCTCGTATACTTGCAAGTTACCAGAATAAAGGCAACGGCGAAACAAATAAAGGGAGAGATATCAATCAATATAAACAGGTGTATGATAATCTTAAGGTATTCAAACACATGTAGTTAATGAAGATATTCCCATAAGCTAAGGGTAATCCTTTGAGATAAGGGTTTTTAGCTAAAAGTGTTTGGAATTTGGCTTTGTCGGATTGGAGAATTCTATGGCTAATAGGAGTATTAAGCCAAAATTTTGAAGTTGGACTTTGTTGACCAAAAGGAGAAAAACTGATACCAAATAACAAAGTGCTTGAAAATTGGTCTAGTCAACCAAAAGTTGAAAGAATGAATAAAGTAGTCGAAGTTGGTCTTGTCGACCAAAAGAATTCATGACTTAGAAGATTTTTAAATAATTTAGGCTTGCCAGAAGATAACGTCGAAGTAAGCTGGAAGCGGGAAGATTCAAATTTCGAAGTCAACAGTAGTTACCAGCGGTTTACGTCCTGATTTAGCGCCAAAAAGATGGTGATATCTAGTGGAGCAATTATCTTAGTTTTTAACGTGTCAATAGATCGTGTACATAGGCAGTTACATTGTAATCACTATAAATAAGAGATTTCAATGTAGTTTTTCGTGTGTTCACTTGTACTGAAAATCACTTGTCAAAACTTTGTATTTCCAAGCGTAAGGAAGAAAAGAGTGAAGAAGTATTTAATGTACGTGTATAGCCATTTATATTTCAATGCAAATCATTTACTTTTCAATTGTCTATTTTGAATACTTTACTTGCTTTCTATTTACATTTGAGCAATCTTATTGCGTCGTTCTCTACTTTGCATAAACGATTCAACACTTTCTGTCGGTCATGAGTCACCAATCAGTTAGTCTATTTCGTGCAAACACCTTCCGTCGGTCACCAGTCAATTGGTCGAAAAACACCTTTTGTCGGTCACGAGTCACCATTCAGTTGATCGAATTCTAGTGTGAAAAGCTTTTATACTTGTTTCCTTAGTCTTAGAAAACCGTTTCTAGTACTAAGTATTTCGACAGAGCAAGTGTATCATCAAAATCTTAGCACATGTCTTAAGATCGACTGGCCGATCTTGCGAGTAACCCTTGGTTTTAGGGCTTTGGGAGGACCAGCGTTTGTTTACCATTTTCCGCAGTAAAAAAATTGGCATGCCCAGTGGGACCAGTGCTAAGTGTTTAATATTAAATGTTACAAGTGTATGAAACTTAGGAGTGGGAATTTAACCAAAGAGTATAATAAACCACCAACTAGAGGACGTACATCAAGGATGTCTAATCCTAAAAACGTAGACGAAATTCCATCATGAACTTTAAGTACTACAGATCCAGTGATTTCTCAGGTTGCACTTTTACCTCCTGTAAATAATCCAACTGCTCCAGTGTCGACTGCAGTCTCTGTGCCCATTCCACAGGCTCCACCGGCGAGCCCAGGGCCTACGATGACTACGAATGAAATCCCTCATGTGCCTCATTTTGGAACTGCGAATCCTGTTTATGGAATGTTATATTCCATGATGCCAGGATATTAGTCGACATCAAATGCAACAGTAGTGTCAGATAACGTCCAAAATCTAAACTCTCCTTTATAAGGATCTGCACCAGGAGGAAATAGAGACAATGAAATAGAGGAATGCCATCTCAACCAATAGTACCACCTCTCACTAACATCTTAGTAGCGGTATTAAGGCAACAAATGGATGATAGTAACCATGATTTGGTTAATCTGTTAACCAGTCAAATGGGGAATGTATTTAATTCCATAGTACAAAAGTTGGCTGAGACTAATAGGAAATCCACTGAAACAAATCAACAAGTGATTGCCCAATTAACACGTTTGTGTAACTTCTTGGGTGCTCCCTCAGCGCCTATTCGACAAGCGCCTGTATTTAACTTCTTGGGGAGTCGACAGTGGATTGAAGAGTGTACTAGAGATAATTTTGATGTGAATTTAGCTGATGTGTACTTAAGGCCTGAGGAGGACCTGCTGGAATTTCTCTACTGTTGTAAGAATAAGGGTTCGCAGGCTTGCTTGTGCCCTAGATGTGACGCTTTGACTAATAAGATTGCTGCTGAAAATTTTCAGAAATTGCAGTTGGAAAAGGGAAAAATCAAGCTTTACAATCAAAGGTTTCCTACACAAAGGACCCAAGAAAGGTTGTGGAAAATTCCCACGCTAAACCAAGGAGTTATATTCCTTTAGCAAGTGCTCCTAGGGGCACTTGGATCAAGCCCCAAGGGAGAATGAGGGCACCAACTGATGGTGTTATTGCTAGAGATTCAAACAAAGGAAAGTCGGGTGTTAACTACTGACATGAGTTTAAGTCCGAAAGAAAAAGCCACATTTTTGAAAATTACATGGGCGAAAATCCCATGAATCAGACCCAATGGAGACACTTCCAACATCGATAACAAGCTGAGAGGCAAGTTATTGCCGGCAGATTGCTGCAAATAAATCAGGACACCAAAAGCAATTCAAGGTGAAAGTTGATTCTTCTACCAAAGAACAAATCAAATAGTTCGTGAATCGACCAGTTCCTACGTGTTCTGATGAAGCTACTGATGACTTCAAGTTTGACTCTAAAGAGAGTTTGGACATTTTGTTCAATGTTGTATCAATTCTGCCTGTAGAATATGACTGTGTGACTGAAGTGGAAAATACGGAAGACGTCGATGTTGAGGAGATGGCTTTACACAAGCCAACTTGTTACTTTGTAATGAATAATGGTTCTGTCGAGACCCAGGATGCATTCTTTGAAAAGCCCTACATGGCTATGAAGAGCCATTTGAAGCCCCTCTTAATCAAGGTTAAAGTCGAATGGACGACTATCAACAAGGTGTTGGTAGAATGTGGCGCAACTATAAACATCATGCCACATCACATACTTAAGAAAATTGGTAAATATGACACCGATGTTAGATCTCACAACGTGGTCTTGTCAGACTATGAAGGAAGAACTAGGAACACCACGGGGGTGATCCAAGTTGATATTATTGCCCGCTCAATTACTAGGCTGACTATTTTTATGGTGATTCAAGGCCAGCCAAGTTACAACCTCTTGGTTGGAAGGGAATGGCTACACAGTGTAGGAGTCGTCCCATCTTCTATGCACCAGCATTTGGTGATATAGAGAGAAGATGTCATAGTCGAGAATATTGAAGCCGACCAGGGATATTTCATGGCCGACGTGAATAATATCGGGAAAAAGTAGTTTGACAAGAAATTAGCTAACATTTCCCCATGACAACCTGCTGAAGAGGTATATGCCAACCTGGATGAAGCATTCGTTTCGTTAACGCTGCATGAAACTCATGGTTTTGTGTGGGATGTGGAATTCCTTGAGGATCCATATTATGAAAATCGGCTGACAGGCTGGGGAGACATCAGTGATAATGATGTCTGAGCTAGAAGCTCTCAATGATTTTAGCATATAATGCTGAAAATAAAGTAAATTCGGCGCTAGAGGTTGAAGAAAACATGGTTGTCGAAGCCAATAAAATTCAAATTTCTGGATGAAGAAGTTACTTTGGCTATTGAGCAAAAGCCTCCAGATAAAAAAGAAATGGTCGAAGAAAACATCGATAAGTTGCGTCTGGACTGCATATATGAAGATGAACCCTTAGGCTTCGCGAAGGACCCAATGGCGCTAGAAAAACGTAGCCACAAAACCCTTTGGAAGAAATAGATCTTGGCGAGAAGCGAGATAAAAGACCAACATATACCAGCACCAATATCGACCAATGTTTGAAGTCTGAGGTAATTTCTTTGTTAAAAGAATTTAAATATTGTTTCTCATGGGACTATAATGAAATTCCAAGTTTAAGCAGGGATTTGGTCGAGTTAAAGTTGCTAATAAAAGCTGGAAAGAAGCCAGTGAAGCAGACGCCCAGACGCTTCGCTCTAGCATTAATGTCAAAAATTAAAGAGGAGATAGAAAGACTCCTCAAAAGCATATTCATAAGAACTGCAAGGTATGTCGACTGGATGGCAAATATAGTGCCAGTAATTTAGAAAAATGGAAAGCTAAGAGTGTGCATTGATTTTAGAGATTTAAATGTTGCCACTCCAAAAGATGAATATGCTATGCCTATAGCAGAAATGTTGGTCGACTCTTCTTATGGTTTTGAATATTTAAGTATGCTTGATGGTTATTCTGGTTATAACTAAATTTTTATTGCAGATGAAGATGTTCCAAAGATGGCATTTCGGTGGCACTAGGAACCTATGAATGGGTTGTCATGCCATTCGACTTGAAAAATGCCGGAGCAACATATCAAAGGGTAATGAATTCTATTTTCCATGATTTTATTGAAGATTTCATGCAAATTTATATTGATGATATTGTAAGAAAATCGAACAGCAAACCGACTCATCTGCAACACCTTCGAAAAGCTTTTGAAAGGATGAGAAAATATGGACTAAAAATGAATACATTAAAATGTGCTTTTTGTGTGTAGGCAGGTGATTTTCTTGGCTTTGTGGCGCATAAAAAAGGCATATAAGTAAATCAAAGCAAAACCAAAGTCATCATGGACGTCAAGCCTCCGTCGACCAAAAAGGAACTTCAGTCATTGTTGGGAAAAATAAATTTCCTAAGGAGGTTCATATCCAACTTAAATGGAAAAATCAAAATATTTTCACAACTGCTTCGACTAAAGAATAAGGATTTTGTCTGGCAAGGGGAACATCAAGAGGCTTTCGAAAAAATCAAAGAATACTTAGTGAAGCCTCCAATATTGGCACCTGCTGTTAGAAGTAGGCCTATGAGGTTATATACTGCAGCCTTAGATTTGACTATAGGAAGTATGCTAGTCCATGAGGATGAAAAAAGTGTCGAGAGACATGTGTATTACCTTATTACCTTAGTCGAATGCTTAATGGTCCTGAAACTAGGTATAATAATATAGAAAAACTATGCATATGCTTGTATTTCTCTTGTATTAAATTAAAGCAATATATAAATGTTGCACCCCAAAATTTTCCCTCCTGTCCCGATTTTATCTGGCTTAGGCTTCACATTCATCTACATACGCTTCCATTAGGTCATTGGCATTAAACAGTCATTCACTCATTTCATATGCATCATTTCGTCGTATTTAAATTGACCAAAAGTTAGTTTAAATCGACATATGCATCATTTTATAGTTGTAAAATACCTGATGTTCCACTTCATTCATTTTTATCTCCTTACCTGCTTCTTGCATCGTTTTAAGTTGATTATATGTCGATGATATTGATATTTTGGTTTTAAAGACATACCGTTAAAAGCGATTCGACATTGTGTGGAAAATTAGCGGGAAAATATTTCAAGTTTTCGCCTTTAACTCATTGCTTTATGAATCTACGTGTCACGTAGACCATGAAAATGTGTTCTCTCTAATTTTTCGATGCGTTTTGAAGTCTCGTTTTTAATCGTGAGCGTTTTAAAATCGGATATTCTTTATTATCATTTTATTTTGATTGTAAATATTTTGATAATTTTTCTTTAATTTATGAGACCCATAGTTTATTTTAATGTGCTCATTTCTTTTTTTCGGATAATTTATTGTCCAAATTTTTATCATTTTTAACAATGTTGAGTGTCCATTTTTTATCTCCAAGAGACAAAACAAAAATATTTTCGAATAAATTAATTTTTATTCTATTGGGCTTAATAGTCCATTTTATCAATGAGGTGTTTTGAGATTAAATAATTTGGCTTAACCTAATTTTTGTGCTTATAATCCTATCAAAGCTACGTTTCAAAGGGGAAGAAAAACAAAAGGTGAACATAGGAGGCAGAGAAACAAATTGAGAAACGGTAGAGAGAAAAATTGGATCTTTATCATGTCATCTCCCTTGTTTCCTCTCCATCGTGGCTTAACCACCCATCTTTGTCTTCATATTTTCTAACCGACACCGCCATTCACCTCCACTTCACGGCATAATCCCTCCGCTATCTTCATCCTCCGAACCTTCTCTCTCGTGGCCTCTTCATCTCTGCCGCCACCTACCCATCGTTCTCCATCTTCCTTCTCACCACCCTTTTCATCATTGTCATTCCACTTCTGAAAACCTCCCTCACTTAACTCCTTCTGCCTACAGCACCCCCGCCGTCAACCTACTTCCGTCAAATCACCCTGCCATCGTTATCCTTCATTTCTCCGGACGCTAGCCATTACTTTTACTTTTCTATTTACTTTTTCTTTCTATTTACTGTTACTAGTATATATATTGATATAATTAATAATTTTAACTTATTTCAACTTCTCTATACCTTGACTTCTAAAAGCTGTTTTATTTCTTAATTAGAGAGTAAAGATTAAGCAATTTTATTTTTTTATTAAATATTTAGAGATTAGTTAATGTTTTGTTAATATTTCCTCTGAGTATAGAAGTAGAAATATTGTTTATCATGTTTATGCAAATTGTGTCATTTCCTTGTTCAATATTTTTACTAATTTAAATGTTACATGCCATGTGTCGTATCTTAATAGCTTGGAAATGTTATTTGTTTGTTATTAGAAATAGAGAGAGTTACATATATCATAAAAGAAAAGCATAACTCCAATCAATTTCTTTTCCTCATTTCATTCTATTGTTTATCTTATATTTTTATTATTGTTCTTCTTTAATAAATGAATGATGCATCTATATATAGCTATATGTATAGAAATTAAGGAGGACATGGATCGTACAACAAAAGACCTCCAATTAATTTATTTTCCTTATTTATTTTCTCATATATATATATATATATATATATATATATATATATATATATATATATATAATCTAATTAGTTATTTATTTATTTTTATCTCACTTATGCTATTAACAAGTTTATTATTTGTGAAGATATCTAAAAAATGTCCAAGCATTCACTTTTAATTAGCACATCTACACTTGCTCATAGCATTTTATTGTTGAATTTTTATTTAATATTTAGTAATGTATATACAAAATATTTAGTATTTTTATTTTTATATTTAGTATTGTAAATATATAATTATACTTATTACTCTCAATTTTATACTTTACTCAATTCATTTGTAAATAAATTCAAATTATACTATAGTAATCATCATTATTATGTTGTGATTTCGAACTTTGAATTCAATTTAATTTTCGAATGCATGTGAAAACAAAAATGTTGTTTGTTTCTTAGAATTGATTTCTACGTAAATCTATTATAAATAATTTAATAAAGTGCAATGTTCAATATTTGATACTTGAGCTTTGTAAGCTTCCCCGCGATATTTGTTTTTGTTTGTATCTCATATGATGTAGGAAATTCTATCCGACGTTCATCCCATATGTTGAGCTTAGCCAATCCTTATGCTCCTACCTGACATCCCGAGCCTACACGATGCGATTTATCTTCTTATCTACACCCTTGAATCTAACTTCAAAACAGGTCATCTCTAAACCTTTACCTCTTTTCAATTATTCTTAATTATTTTTATTTTACATATGCAAATAAACTTTGTTGTGTATTAAATAATTATTAGTCTAAAATGATTTTATTCGATATTATTGATTAAACTATTAATTAATTTTTATCAAAATAAAAATGTTATTCTAACAATTATTTAAAGGATTTGGACGTGTATTGTGTGCTAAATTATTTTACTCGCCTCATGTATGCTTGTATGATTTATCCACAATTGTACACTCCACACACTTGATACAATTAATTCCATTTTCTCATCTTGCCTCATATGATAAATTCTTCAAGGGTCTCATAGTTGGGAATGAGCTTGACCATTCTCAAAAGGTTAATCGAAGCCCTAGTTTGCATCGATTAACCATAAACCGAATAAGTATTGGTCCATATACCAATTATCCATGCACAAGGGTTTCATAGTTGGGAAAAGGAGCACCTATCCTCACGAGATTAATTAAGTCTACATATTTGATTAATCATGACCCGATTCAACCTCTTTTGCTCCATATTACAAAGCATTATAAAACACTTTCAAAATAAATTAATTAATTGAATTTGTTTTCCAAAAATGAATTTCACAAAAAAACTTGGATGGTGTTTGTTTAAATCGTTAGATGATAGCCTAATGGTTTAAACTAACTTGAAGTATTTAGATT
Organism: Vicia sativa; assembly: GCA_021764765.1. Classification (NCBI taxonomy): domain Eukaryota; kingdom Viridiplantae; phylum Streptophyta; class Magnoliopsida; order Fabales; family Fabaceae; genus Vicia; species Vicia sativa. The sequence continues at coordinate 213,192,176 of CM038793.1, forward strand.
GTTGGATGATAACCCAATAAGCTAAAACCTTTTATCCACGTCAAAATAAAAATAGTGGAGTGACATTCGGTTAAATTGTTGGATGATAGCCCGACGATTTAATCGAATTTAAAGTCTTTAGATTGTTGGATGATAGCCTAATAAACTAAATATTTTTATTCATTTGCACACTTAATAACGTGAACCCTGTTTCACTTAACCAATTTCACAATAAATATTTTTTGGGACGATAGATGATTGGATGAGCTCATTCGTTCAATTTCTAGTATTTGAATCATTAGATGATAGCCTAATGTTTCGGTACTTTTCACCCACTTGAAATCAATCTTAACTCATTCAAGCCTTTTCGTGCGTCCGAGCACCTTTTAACTTTAAAACCCTTTTTCAAGATTAGACATGATCCATTTATAATTGAGATGTTCTTCCTCTATCCCCATGGTTTTTGACTTCTCCACTTGAGTACTAGAGGCGTTCTCAAACCCTCCCTCATGTTGGTGCGTAGTCCTTTATTCTTTATAACACCTTGTGGGTGTTTAGACGAGTCTTCTCCTTTAAAAATGTTGACTTGTCTCTTCATTTAAAATCAATCAACAAACAAGCATTTTCTAGAAGAACTACGGAGTTCTGACTTTCCCATTGCACGAGGGCGTAGGCACAAGATTTTAAAACCGCGGCGAACTCAAAATACTAAAAATAAAAACCATTTCTTTCTTCTCCTTTCTAGATCATTAATTAGAAGATAGTATTATTACGATAACACACAACACACACATGAACTAAACGGTTCCCATAGAGTACGATGGAGGTGAGGGGTGCTAATACCTTCCCCTTGCATAACTGAGTCCCGGATCTATATCTTTTGGTCTCGTAGACTATCCTATCTCTTGCTTGTGGGTTTATTCAATATTTTCCCTTTCCATCTTTGGAATAAATAAATGTTCGATGGCAACTTCATTGTAATCAGAAATGATGATTTTTTGAGGCGCTTCAACAAAGCCTGTTGATGTTTACATGTTTTCTCATTTTGATATTATTAAAAACATGTTGTATAAACTAATTTTACATAGTCGAATTGGTAAATGAGCTTTAGCATTGACGTAGTACTCTCTAACTTATATGCCTTTAAAAGCAATGAAAGGGCAAGTAGTGGCAGACTTCCTTGTCGACTATTCAATGGTTGATGTACCCCAAAACTACGTCGATTTAGTGCCATGAAAATTATACTTTGACGGTTCTAGCCATAAAGATGGAGCTGGAATAGGAGAAATTATAATTTCTCCTAGCGGATTCTACTGTACCCCAAAATTTACCCTCTTTTTTTTCCGTATTTCTGGCTTATAATTCGTCTGCATAAACATACATGTAGTCGCATGCATAGCTTTGATCATGGGGTTACCAGGATTTAGGTATCCCAAGTCGTGGAAGAAATGGCGCGTTACGGTTATCTCAGATCACTTTGGAGGCCGTTTCACTAAACAAAAAGAATTTATTCGCTTATTTCTCAATAAAGTGAATTTTGGGTTTTCGGCGCGTTTTGGGAACTCCAGAAGGCGTATCTCTCAGCTCGTCTGGTATTTTCTGATGATTTTTGACCGTCAAGTTCTTTTCATTATTATATACAACTTTCGTTTGAAATCTAGAAGCAAATTGTGTGAGGAAGGTCCCTAAAGGAATTGCTTTCTCCAGTGGATTAAATTGAATTTTAGTGCTGAACCGTGCGTTTTTCCTACTAAATAGTTCGCAACTTCTAGCTGGAAAATAGAAACTGAGCGAGGACGATTTCTAAAAGTCTGTATCGAAGCCCTCTACAACTTTCATTATCTACTCAAGAGCTAATTCCTCACCAATCAATACCAAAATTTTATTTTTTGGAGTTGATTTTGAGTTGAACCGAGTAATTTTCATATGATACGTGAACTTCTAAAAATTATATCTCGCTCGATTGTTATCGAAATGAGGTTGAATCAGTGCCAAAAGTTCATAAATTTCGTTAGCTTCAATTGTCTCAAAAATACTCATTTGCAAATTTTGATCAGAAGACCCTCGTTCGAGGCATTTGAAAATTCTGCATGTGTGAGTATCCTGAAAACTGTGTTGAAACTTCAAAAATTCATACCGCCTTGATCGTTCACCCGATCGAGCCAAAATTTTGACTCGCGCAAGAAAAATGGCATCTAGACATTTTTCGTTTATATTCCGACTTCAAATTCCGCACGAATTTGGCTGTTTTGGATTAATTACGAAAATTATTCGGATAATCATGATTTAGGCTTGATTATGGATCAAAGGCACTCTTAGGCCCAATTCTAAAATTATAAATAGATTTTCGCCTTCACAAATAACGACAACACAATCATTTGCTTAATTTTCACCACCAATCACTCTCTAATTCTCTCTCAAATCAAAAGCAAAATTCAAGAACAAAGTTCAAACTTCAACTTTCACTCCAAGCAACCACCATAGGCCACCACCAGACCTCTGCCTGATAACTGTCACCACCGCAAACCGCATTAAGCGTGCCTCACCACGCTAAGCGTGCCCTACGATTTCTCATCTTCTCATTTCAGTCTTCTCTCCACAGGATCTTGCTCCTTTTCTCATTCTTCTGCTCGAATTTGACCTAGAAGGAACTGTTTACTCTTGATTTCTCTTTAATTTCAAGATTCAAGCATTTCTAATTCATCTTCTTCAATTCTCCATTGAAGACTTCAAGTTTACTCAAGAATTCAAGGTTGATTTCAAGGATTATCATCAATTCGGTGTTGATTTGGTATTTTCTTCGAAGAGAACAAGGAATTCCTCTTCAATTTGACTCAAACTTCAAGTTCAAGTAAGTGTTTAGTTCAACTAAGCACTTATTTTAAGTTATTATTGACTTTTAGTTTTTCTTGAAACTGAATACTGTCATTGCTTGCAAATTCCATGTAGATTCTGATTTTTGAACTTTCATCCTTGAATTCTTTGATTTGAATTGGATTTTGCAATCTTATTTGTGTCAGTGTGAGGATTGTTGTACATAGCACACATTTACACTTGTGCATTTGTGTTTTCCTTGCATATAGGCCACAAATTTGTGCACCTTGCATCATCTATCACATGCTCATGCATTAGAGAGCATTTATTTTGATTGAAGTGCATTGATACATGATGATTTGAAGCATAACTTGCATTCGAAAGTGTGTTAACATGTAGATTCAAAGGCATCTTGATCATTAGGTACATTGTGCATTGTAGATAATCCATGCATATGCATCTCAAATTCCGCACGAATTTGGCTGTTTTGGATTAATTACGAAAATTATTCGGATAATCATGATTTAGGCTTGATTATGGATCAAAGGCACTCTTAGGCCCAATTCTAAAATTATAAATAGATTTTCGCCTTCACAAATAACGACAACACAATCATTTGCTTAATTTTCACCACCAATCACTCTCTAATTCTCTCTCAAATCAAAAGCAAAATTCAATAACAAAGTTCAAACTTCAACTTTCACTCCAAGCAACCACCACAGGCCACCACCAGACCTCTGCCTGATAACTGTCACCACCGTAGACCGCGTTAAGCGTGCCTCACCACGCTAAGCGTGCCCTACGATTTCTCATCTTCTCATTTCAGTCTTCTCTCCACAGGATCTTGCTCCTCTTCTCCTTCTTCTGCTCGAATTTGACCTAGAAGGAACTGTTTACTCTTGATTTCTCTTTAATTTCAAGATTCAAGCATGTCTAATTCATCTTCTTCAATTCTCCATTGAAGACTTCAAGTTTATTCAAGAATTCAAGGTTGATTTCAAGGATTATCATCAATTCGGTGTTGATTTGGTATTTTCTTTGAAGAGCACAAGGAATTCCTCTTCAATTTGACTCAAACTTCAAGTTCAAGTAAGTGTTTAGTTCAATTAAGCACTTATTTTAAGTTATTATTGACTTTTAGCTTTTCTTGAAACTGAATACTGTCATTGCTTGCAAATTCCATGTAGATTCTGATTTTTGAACTTTCATCCTTGAATTCTTTGATTTGAATTGGATTTTGCAATCTTATTTGTGTCAGTGTGAGGATTGTTGTACATAGCACACATTTATACTTGTGCATTTGTGTTTTCCTTGCATCTAGGCCACAAATTTGTGCACCTTGCATCATCTATCACATGCTCATGCATTAGAGAGCATTTATTTTGATTGAATTGCATTGATACATGATGATTTGAAGCATAACTTGCATTCGAAAGTGTGTTGACATGTAGATTCAAAGGCATCTTGATCATTAGGTACATTGTGCATTGTATATAATCCATGCATATGCATCTCAAGTGTTTGTGTTAATGTACAAATTAGTGTTGACATGATCTTGCATTACTTCCTTGTAGCATGACTTTCTTGCATTGGTCTTCATCATATGAACATTAGAATTGTTGACTCAACATACATTCTTGACATGTTCACGCATAATTCTAGCATATGAGCATTAGAATTATTGTTTCAACTTGCATTCTTCACATATTCATACATTGATCCTTTGCATATGAACATTAGAATTGTTGATACAACTAGCATTCTTAGCATGTTCGTGTTTTGATCTCATCATTTGAACATTAGAATTGTTGATACAACTTACATTCCTCATATGTTCATTCATTGATCTCATCATATGAACATTAGAATTGTTGATACAACTAGCATTCTTAGCATGTTCATGCATTGATCTCATCATATGAATATTAGAATTGTTGATACAACTTGCATTTCTCACATGTTCATGTATTTAAATTTCATCTAAGAACATTGGAATTGTTGCTTTAACTTGCATTCCTCACATGTTCATGCATTTGAATTTCATCTAAGAACATTGAAATTGTTGCTTTAACTTGCATTCCTCACATGTTCATGCATTTGAACTTCATCTAAAACATTGGAATCGTTGCTTTAACTTGCATTCCTCACATGTTCATTCATTTGAATTTCATCTAAGAAAATTGAAATTGTTGCTTTAACTTGCATTCCTCAGATGTTCATGCATTTGAATTTCATCTATGAACATTAGAACTGTTGCTTAATTGCATAGATTTACTTTTGTAATTGAGGATGTCATGGACAGGTGATTCAGATCAAAGCGAAATTCGCAAGTTGGGCGCTTAGCGCCTCGCTAAGCGTAAACTTTGACTTTTGTGTTGCAGGTCGCGCTTAGTGCCACTAGGAGCAAGCTTAGTGCCAGACTTTCTGTTCGGGTTGCGCTTAGCGCCATATACCAGGCTTAGCGCGACCTAGAACTAAATTTTCTTTTCTTTCTTAATTCCAAATGCAAACAACGTGTGTTCTAACATTCCTAACCATTGTTTGAGATGTATTTGATGCAGGAGCTTGTGTTGTAAATACATATGACACAATTCTTCGATGTTTCACATTTGTATACCCACATATACATTCCTTTTGCTTGCTTTTTGGGTCTAACTCCCTTCTTGCAGGTGCATCTTGAGTGGAATGTGTATACACATATTCCTCTGCTTGTGCGCAAACACATACATTCTATTATCTTCTTGTGTGGTTCTCTTGCAGGTGTTATTACCTCGGATGCGTATGAACGCGTATTCCGCTTGTTTTTGATACCTTGAGTTCTTCCCACCGAATTACTCTTATTGCATGGCTGTAGTACTTAAAGTTTTCTGGAGTATTTCATTACCTTGTAGTGCACTTCGGATTCTATATCTATTTGTTATTTTCTACACCATTTACTGCATTCTCTTATAGCTTTCCTAGATATCATGAGAAGTAGGGCTTTACAACTTTCTTTTGCCATGAGAAGTAGGAATAGAGATGCATGATGGGGCTTCCGTAGTTGGAGCATGTTTAGGAACCCCTTTGGTTTATTCAAAGACCCGTTTAGGGCGCTTCTGTTTTCTAATTGTGTTTGGTTTGTTTAAAGTCCTCATCCGTGCATAGGGAGGCGTTTTTCATTGTGTTTACAATTGTGCTTGCATAGGTCAGAAGTGGTTAGGACACCCGACGTGAATCATGTTACTATTCCTATTGAGTCTATTACAAAAGTGGCCAAAGTTCCTTATTCTGTCTCTCCACTCATTCTTAGGGTTTGAATTTACTGCAGAACTCGCATCATTTGCTCCGTAGGCTATGCCTGCAATTGTTTGACATTTGTTTGCGCATTGCATTGCTTGTATGCTTCTACCAAAACACTTGTTTGCTTCATCCCCTTGCATCCCTTGGTTCTACAACCAAGATAGATATATGATAGCTTTCCCTTAAGGCTGCTCGATTACGATAGATTCTCGAGCCTAGACATTAGGATTTACATCCTTTGCATGTTGACATAGGTAGAGATTCCCTTGCATCCTCAACCATAGGTCCAATCTTTGCATGACAACATTAGGGTTAGTACTTATCTAGTCTTCCTTTTGTTTGGCTAGTTTCTTTTTGCATCCTTGCATGTAATTAAAACTAAAAATTGCTTTCTTTTTCTTTTAAAAAACAAAACACCTAATAATGGTTTGAACTCCTTTTTCAAGGTAAAAGCAACCAACCAAGACAAACTCTTTTTCGCCTTTGTGCCCTTTTCTTTTCTATTTAAAACCTTTTTCACAAGTAAAAAACACAAAACCCACCAAAACAAGTGAGCCGAACTACGACGCTCTGACTTTCCCATTGTACGCGGGAATACGTAGGCATCTTGTCACGGGGTTCGATTGAGCACAACTTGAAAATACTTCCTTTTTTCCCCCCTGTTTTCTTTATTTTCCTTTTTTCTTTTGCATGCATTGTAGTGTTTGAGCATAGATAGATAACACACACCCTTTAGCTAGAAAATAGAAGTGGATACTGTAGAGTACAACAGGCGTGTGGGGTGCTAATCCCTTCCCCTCGCATAACAAACTCCCTTACCTAGATTCTCTCGATCTCTCGGTCGAAGGACCGTGATTTCTCCCCTTCAGATTTACTCGATATTTTCCTTTCTCCGTCATGAGATAAAAGACGTTCAATGGCGACTCCATTGATACACCCATATCAGTCGGAAGTTCAGTCGGGTGGTTTCATATTCCAGCAGAGTTCAAGTATAGAATCACAAGAATATGTACAAATAATGAAGCAGAATATGAGTCTTTAATAACAGGACTTGAACTACTGCTAGAATTGGGGGCAAGGAATGTCGAAATTATGGGAGATTTTGAATTGGTGGTTAAACAAGTATCAAAGGAATACAAATGTGTTAAAGAAAACTTAATCATCTATTTTGTGATCACCATTAGAATGCTCAAGCAATTTGAGCAAGTGAATATTCGACATATACCGCGAAGAGAAAATCAATAGGCTAATGACTTAGCACAAGAACTTCAGGATACAAGAAAGACCAAAGTGAAGAACCTATCCAAGTAAGAGAGAAGGTTCAAGCAACTTTTTTATCTCCTTCAGATTTGTCAATTATTAAGTTAGGAGCTATAGATACTGAAAATTTTGAAATTTTAACTATTGACAATGGGCAAGAAATTGAGTGGCGCAAGCCATTGGTCGACTATCTGCGTGTCCCTACGGGGTCAACAGATCGAAATATCAAATATTGTGCCCTCAGTTATGTCTTGATAGAAAATGAATTATTCAAGATGTCGACGCTAATCGAAAAAATTTCGATTACGAACAATGAAACAATGAAGTCGCCGCCTAATTTTATTTATTCCTAATGAGGAAAGGGAAAATATAGATAAAACCCAATTAAATTAAAATGTGAAATGAAATGGTCTTCAAAACCAAGAGATGCAGGTTCGGGAGTCGGTTATCCAAGGGGAAGGTATTAGCACCCCTCACATCCATCGTACTCGATGGGACCCATTTATTTCTAAGCATGTTTGTGTGTTGAAAAAGTAAATTTGCAATCTTATTATTATGCGAAAAAAAAGAGAGATGAAAAGAGAAACATGTTTTAATTTTTTGAAAGTGTGCTCGCCAAGATGTTAGAATCTCGTGCCTACGTATTTCCCAAGTGCGATGGAAAAGTCAAAGCTTACGTAGTTCTTGGTTGAGAGAATATGTCTTGGTTGGTTGATTTTATTTATGAAAATAGGAGCTTAATCAAACGTGGACAATAAGACATCACTAGTCCAATTCGCGTGTGAGTGAAAGAAGATCGCGTGTGAGCGATGTGAGTTTGAAAAATGCACTTGCACGTGGGCAAGGTTTGATGAGTTTGAATTGATTTTAATGTGGATGACAAGTACCAAAATATTAGGCTATCATCCAACGATTCAAATACTAGAAATTGACGAGCAAGTTCAACCAATCATCTCTCGTCCAAAATATTTATTATGAAAACGATGAAGTAAAACGAGGTTCACATTATTAGGTGTGAATAAAAGTATTTAAGTCATTAGGCTATCATCTGACAACCCAAATAGTTTAAATTCAATTAAACCGTTGAGCTATCATCCAACAATTTAATCGAATGTCACTCTAATTTTTTTTTGTCATGGATAGAAGTTTTTAGCTTATTAGACTATCATCTAACAATTTAAAAACTTCAAGTTTGTTTAAATCATTAGGCTACCATCTAACAATTTAAACAAACCCCATTCAAATGTTCTTCTTTTTTTTTGTGAAAAAAACGTTTTTTGAAAATAACTCTACGTTGGATCGAGGTTTGAGAATTTATTATGAAAGGTCTTAAAGATGAGAAGAGAATTGATTTGGGCTATGATTAACTAAGAAAACTTGATTAATCTCGAGAGAATATACAAATGTCTACTCCCTACCATGAGGCCCTTATGATGAGAACTTGGTATGTTGACCAAGGCACGATAATGGAGATAAAATGGATAATTGCGAATAATCAAGGATGAGATTAATTGATAAGAGCCCATACAAGGTGGCTTACAAATGATAAGACAATTTACAATGGTGTAGGTGCATGCGCGAAATAAATTTAATCGACTAATTAAATAATGTTTAATCAAGTAATTAGATTAATAAAATTAATTAGATAGATTAATCAATTTTAAATAAGCTAATTAGATAATTAAATGATGTTTAACTAATCAATCAAAGTCTCATTGTAAGCCCAAGAGCAAGCGTGGTGTGTGCACAAATGTGTGGCCATTGCGACGCTTCTAAGCTTTGTCGACTCAAGGTTAAAAATGGCTCGTACAAGTATTAGTTTGAAATGTTTGGTTTGTGCATGCGATGAATAATTAAATGATAAAGCGATAAAATATTTACTAATTATTACATCATGTGGGGAATGGGGGTACAATTTACAAATGGGGATGACAGAAATAAATTACAAGTCCATGTAAAATTTACAAGTACGAATAGCAACAATTCAACAAGTGACAAAATAAATCTAAAAGAAAACATTTTTGAGTATTTTAAAATATTGAAATAAAAATTAAAAAAAAACAAATTTTTTTTATAAGAAAATAAATTTAATAAGATAAATTCTAAATCTAAGATCTTATGTTTTTTTTAAGATAAAGTTTTGAGTAAATAAAATAAAAACTAAATCCATATATATCTTTTTCTTTTTTATATTTTTGAAAATTATTTTGAAGATCTAAAATATATTATTTCTAGTATCAATCAACAAATGCAATACTATTTCTAAAAGAAACTTAACAACTAAATAGAATCTTTTTTGTTCTTTTAAAATATATTATTTTGAAGATCTAAAATTTATTATTTCTAGTATCAATCAACAAATGCAATACTATTTCTAAAAGAAACTTAACAACTAAATAAAATCTTTTTTGTTCTTTTAAAATAAAGTTTTGAGTAAATAAAATAAGATTAGATCTATATTTTTTTTTTTAGTTTTTAGAAACTATAGCAACAGTAAAAACTAACTAAGTATTATATATAAAAAAAATGAAAATATCTAATTAAAATAAAGTAAATGAGCAGGAGGGGTGTATGAAATTCGGAGCAGGGTGTAGAATAAATAAGCGCTAGGCTTTTTTGTGAAATAGGCTGGATTGTTATTGGACTGGGTCGGGTTAGGCCCAATGATTATTGATATTCAAATCAACACACAAAAAAACCTAAATTTAAAACTAGCCGCTGCCACCTCACTACCATTATCATTATTTTAGGAATTAATTAAATAATTAAAAATAAAAATAAGGTAATAGGATCAGAAGAATCTCCACGCTCTCTTCCTTTCTCTTTACTTTCACGAAAAAAATCAAACCTTATCATCTCTCGCTGCATTCTCTCTCTACTTCTCACGTGTTTCTCTCTTCGATCGGCCATGATTTCTCTGTCTTCAAACCGTCTTTCTTCTTGTTTTCGTTTTCACAGAATAGAACAACAAACATAAATCTAAACCCCAAAATTCCTTCATGAGAGGTGGTTCAGATTAAAGAAAAACACAGTGATTACAAGTTATAAGAACAAAAATGAGAAGAAGATTTGAAAGAAATAAAAAGGTACGCTTGCTCTTCTTCTTCATCTACCTCTATTTCGGATCTACTACTGCGTTGTGCGGTTTTGGTTTTCTCGAATTTGGATTTGCGATTTGCAGCTTTATTTCTGGCTTGCGAGGTTAACTGTTTGAGTGTGGGTGTGAGATTCTGGTTTGGAAAATGAGGGTGTTAAGAGGTTAAGTGTTTATGCAGAGAAGTGTTAAAGGTTTTACACAGGGAGTAATGAAGTTCTGTATGAAGTATTTGGATGATGGTTTGGTGCTTTAGTTTGGTGGTTTATGAATGTAACAGTTTTTATATGAAGGTGGATATGGATGAACAAAGTGCCGATGACTGTGGTTTGAGGCAGCAAGATTAAGGTTTTATGGAAAGATGGTTTTGGTTGGTTTCTGTGGTAGAGGGAAGGGAAAATGTGTTCTATTATATAGGACTATAGGATTACGGGTAAGGTAGAGATTTGTAAGAAGAATTGTGATAAGATCAAAGAATGTGTGAGCTGGATTTGAGGTAGTGGAGACGAAGAATTGGGATGGTAGTGGAGTGAAGAGTGGAGTAGAGTTTTGTTAACATTATACTGATTGTACTGATTTTTGTTTTTGTTTTTTAATTTTGCAGGTTTTAGTGATGGAATGGTGGCAAGGGTGGATAGCACAATACTGGAGCGTGAAAAGAAAACCAACAGCAACCTACCTATCATACCCCAATTTTTGACCTAATATACCACCTTACATTTGCATCATTGCATCACTAACAGTTCAGAACAAAATTAATCGGGTGTAGCTTCTACAAGTCAAAATTAGGGTTTCATCAATTTTTTCATCTGATTCAAGAGGCAATCAATTAGGGTTTGAGCTTCATTCACCTCAATTGATCTATCTTGATCAAACCATCAACCTCTAATCTTCAAATATCAAATTTTTCCTCATGATCTATCGAGGATCGACCAATTAGGATTTTTTATCGAGGATGAGCAATCACTGATTTTCTGATTAATGAATGACTTTTTTGATTGGAGATTGATCTTCATATCTTAAATACAACATTTTGACCTAATTTCTGGATTCAAAACATCACAGAAGTTCACAGAATTCATCAGTCAATTTCTGGATCATCTGATGAAATTTCATCTACACTAAAAAGTCAAACTTTGACTTTTGGTCAATTTTTTCAAGACAAAACTTTTTCCATCATCAAAATACTTCAAATGATGCATCATGATCATAAAAAATCAAGAAATTTGGAAAAGTCAACAAAAAGTCAAAATTTTTAACACTTAGAAAATTTTTCAAGTGTTAAAATTTCACTTTTTTTCCAAACTTCATGGCAATTTTTCACATAGTTCCATTTGGAATTAGGAAAAACTCAAAACATGAAAGTTGTAGCCCTTGAAAGAAGCTTTCCAAAATGTCAAAGAACTCTCAAATACATGGAGTCTAGCTATACTTTTGATTTTGAAACATAGAGCTCCAAAATCCTTGATTTTCTAGTACAACTTTCAAAATTATAGGTCATTTTTGAGTTTTTTCTTCTAGAAGCCATGCCACCTAGCAAAGAGGGATAGAGCTGATAAAAACTCAGATGGAGAGTAATTATGATGGGATAAGATCAAGTTGGATAATTAACCATGGTTAAAAGGAAGCTTCCTTTTGCATTTATTGCAAAAATGACTTCCTTGCCCTCTAAGGCAACTTGTAAATACCAAAGCCAATCTTCTTCACTTACCATTCAGAACTTTTGACCTATAAATAGAGGTCATGTTGGCCATTTGAAACTACACCAAAGCTATGCCAAAACAAGCTTTCTCACTTCTTTCTTAAAATTCAAGTAACATAGTGTAATTTGTGAATTCTTGTAATTTTTCAAAACTTGTGAAAAACAGGAGAGATTTGGTGTCTAACATGTCATAAACATCATATGTAATTGGTTTGTAACTTAAAATCAACACAAGAAACACTAAAAAATCAGATTTTCTTTTCAAGCTTTCAAACTTGCCAAAACTGCCTTAACTATTGAATTTGATCATTGGCTCGAGCAAGTTGTGATTTTTTCACTCAAACATCATCAACATACTCCATAGAGATGATACAAACCATCACTTTTGATCTGTAACACCTCAAGCCTGATTAATTTCACTTTGAGCCGATGCAAGTGGACTTGGGTAGAATAGCTCAGACCATTCCAAAGCAAGCAGGCCATCCTCACACCTTCCATAAGGTTCACTGGTGCTATAGCCATCATCAAACAACAACTGGAAACACTCTAGCGCAGTTTTCGATTTCAGTTTGAACAGGTAAGAAACTCAACTTCGAACTCTTTGATTCTTGAATTATAGTTCAAAAAGCTCTTGGCCATTTTGTTTCTGCACCATCACTGATCAATAACCCTCAATCAATTGATTAATTCATTCACCATACACGATTTCAATTAGAATTTTCAGAACTAGGGTTCTTTGTGTTCTTGTGAAATTCAGTCATGTTAAACTGAAAATAAATGAAATTAAATGGCATCATCATGTTCCTGGGTTTAAAACGATCAAGTTTGATGTTTACATCGAGCAATTTCAAGAAGAAATGAAGAATCCATGGCTGATTGAAGATTGGAGGAAGAAGAAGAAGCTTGCGCGCGTTTTTTCAAATTCAAACATCCAGTTTATAATATTATAACATTGTTTGATTTCAATACACGGATGTATTGACGCCCCAGCGGTTGCCAGCTCACTCTTAAGTCACTCTTGCCATGCCTTGCCTAATGGTCCGAGTTCGAGTAGCCTTGGGACCATTTTTGCCAAACTTTTTCATTTTCTCTTCACATTTTTTCCAAACTTTGACTTTTTCAAAACCAATCAAAACTCCTCATTTTGAGGTGATTTTTTGTACACTTGTCAATTAACATGTCTATTTTAAGACAGTGTCAAAAAAATTCAGAAAACCTTTCATCTGATTATATTTTTATTGAGTCGAAAATGATACATTTGAGTACTTTTTAAAGCACTTTCAAAGGCATCTTTTTCAAACTTTCAAAGCCCGAATCTTTTCCAAACTTCTTGTAAGTAAACTTCATCTTTCAAAGACACTTTCAAGATCTTTTTTTTCTAAACTTTTCATCAAACTTACATCTTTTTCCATTATCGATCCGATTTGACGATAAAACCGAATTCGTTTTCTCTCAAATTTCTTAACCGATCATGGGCCTCCCTCACGGTGTAAGTCCCAAAATTCTTTACGTACATACATATTTCCTTGTACATATATAATTCTTTTTATGTACATACCAATTTTTACCTGTGCATAATACAAACGACTTTTGTAAATACTCAAGTACAGACAAACTTCGTCCGTTTGTTTTTTCGTTTCGCTTGTGTATACACTGAATACCATTGGTATTAAAAGGAGCATTATTCCCGGTGAAACTGCTTTTAAACCAATGGGCCACCCTTATGGTGTAAGTCCCAACCTTCCTATGTATATCCACATCTTCCTGTACATAAATACTCGTCCTAAGAGGATGGTTTCCCGGTGAAACCCTTCTTAAAGCCAAAGCCAACCATACCCTATAGCTTCCTCTTGAGCTTCATACAAGGACCCTCGATGACCCTCGATGACCCTCGGAATGCCTCCTCTTGGGCTTACAATACAAGGACCCACGGGCTTCTTAAAAGCATCCCCTAATCCAATCAATTTCTCCTAGAGATTTAGACATCTATCATCTCTATGGAAGAAGTATCTCATCTATCACATCACATACAATCAAAAACTTTTCAAACTCTCTTCAAACAAAAAAAATCTCTTAATCATAAGTGGTAACGCTTGTACACTCAAGCAAAACACCCAATGCTTACGATTAAAAGATTTAATCATCTTCTTCAAACATCTTTCTTAAACTCGTAAGTGGTAACGCTTGTACACTCAAGCAAAACACCTATAACTTACGATGAAAGATTTCAATCAATCAACCTTTCAAAATGTATGTGATGAAATAGATTAGATACATTTTTCATTAAGATGACATTTGTCAGTGTCTCTTAATAATTTCCGTTGCTTCCACTAGCATAAGTGGGAACTACGATTGCTCTGACTTTCTCAACATCCTTTTGAGAATACGTAGGCACAAGGTCTCATCCTTGGCGAGCAAATTTCTTTCTCCCTCAAACCAAACAAACCATAGATCCCTTTAGATCCGAGCTACAAATGCTCTGATTCCCATTAAGGGATATGTATGCAGAAGATCCAATGATCTTTGCAAGCACAATAATAACAAACCCTAGGATCCCACATAATCTATCTTTCTTGAAATCCCAAAGGAGAAACTTTCCCTATCATAGAAATAACAATTTAAAACACACAAACATATCAAACATATTCATATATAAAGCTATGGATAACCATATATATTTAGGGTGCTCCATCTATTCCCTTTATATAACAAACCCCGTTTCCCGGAATCTCCCCATTGCGTTACGTCTAGTTTGCGCTAGTCGTAATGCATATCATAATCAATTGAGGGTATTATGACTTTCCCTTTTCATAATCATAATTTCTTGTGTTGAAAATAATAAAGCTTGATGCTCATGGCATCTTTTAAACAAATCAAAAGAGTAAATCGTTTGAGCGGAGGATCCGAATTGATTCGATCCTAGCGCACTTTTACGACAGGAAAAATGGCGACTCTCTTGGGAGTCTGAAATTTTGATTTTCAAAAAAATGTGACTCGCTCAAGAGCACCAAGCTTTTGTTTTCAAAAGGAAAAAAGGGTTAAGCTTGCATATGTGCATATGTTTGTTTCTCTTTATTGTGTGTTTCGCGATTTCATCGATGGAAAGAAATCCTAACCGGATTTAAGAAACATTTTAAGATCTAGGTGGGGGTATAGTCCTATTAACTTGTGAGAAGTCTCAGTACTTACGGAGTTAATTTGAGATCCCTCTCTCAGTGGAGGTTGTTTTGGGAGTATTTGTGTTTAGCAAGTATTTGCAAAGACATTTTGCTTTCAAGAGAACTAACGAAGCTGAGTGGCTGTAGAACACATAACCCATCATGGACATTTAGGATGTAGTGCAGAAATTATTCCGGCGTAAGCCTAGAATAATTGTCATGCGAGACAACGATCAGGTGAGTTTTTCTTGAAAAATATTATTGGACTTCGAGTATTCAACAAATCCGATAATATTTCAAAGAGAAGCATTGAGCCTGTATTATCAGTAGAACCCATTTCACAGATGAATAAGCCTTTAGAACTTACCCACGTTTGATTCTTATCATTGGCCTCATGCTCGTGACTTCGAACGCTTAACCGTGTGTATAACTACTAACCATGTTTGTAGCATTCATGCATTTATTCAAAAACTTCATTTCTCTTCCCATTTCCAAAGAATTTAGAGATTTTTCTTTGTAAATATTTTAGGTTAGAGTGATGGACGTCAGAGGAAGATTCACCAAGAGAAACAATTTTAGAATTCCTGATGTAGGAAAGCTGAAAGAGTTAGCATCCTTGGTAGAAGATCCCTCGAATTTCAGAAAACGCTATGGAACTCTTTTAACTATTCTGAACACTAACGTTGATGAAGGACTTCTCAAAACTTTCGTTCAGTTTTACGATCCAGTCTATCGCTGTTTTACTTTCCCTGATTATCAATTGATGCCTACTTTGGAAGAGTACACACACATCATAGGTATCTAAGTATCAGACAAAGTGCCTTTCAATGGTTTGGAAGCCATTTCTAAGTCACCAGTCATTGCAACAATGACTCACTTAAAGAAATATGAGATAGACAAAAACCTAACTACCAATGGAAAACTCTTAGGACTTACTTCAAAGTTCCTAACGGAGAAGGCTCTTAAATTCTCTGAAGCCGGTAGTATGGTAGCCTTTGAAGCTATTTTAGCTTTACTCATCTATGGACTGGTGTTGTTTCCCAACGTCCCAAGTTTCATTGATATCAACGCCATAAGGATTTTTCTGATTGGAAATCCCGTTCCGAATTTGCTTGGTGACACGTACTTCTCCATTCATCATAGGAATCGTCAAGGAGATGGAACTATCGTGTGTTGTGTACCTCTGTTCTTCAAATGGATTGTCTCACACTTGCCCAAATCTCCTATCTTCCGCGAAAACAAAGACGATTGGCATTGTTCTAGAAGACTCTTGTCTCTTACAAACGACGATATCCATTGGTATACCTTGGCAGACAATGAGATGGAAATCATTGAGAGCTGTGGAGAATTTGCCAACGTACCTCTCATTGGTACAAAAGGAGGAATCAACTACAACCCATTCCTGGCGAGACGTCAATTCGGGTACGCAAACTCTAGTAAACCTCTTGGTTTTATAGTGGAGAGTTACTTCTATCATGAAGGGGAGGATTCCCAAGGTTTGAAAGCCAGAATGATCAGAGCTTGGCATCACATCCGAAGGAAGGAAAAAGGTAATGCAAGGAATTGTGTAGCCATGGAAATCTACACTTCTTGGGTAAAGAAAAGAGCGAAGGAATTCCGAATGCGTTATGCTTATGAGGAACCTATGTTCTCAACAGCTTCCAAATCAATAATTTTTCCCGTCGAGACTATGGGAGAATACCAAGAAGCTTTGGCCAAGATGAGGCTTGAGAAAGAGGTTTTGGAAGACAAGTTCCTTAAGACTTGATCTCGAAAATGAAAAGCTCAAGAAGCAGGTCAAAGGTCATGAAAAGACGCTTTACTTCCAAGATGAATGGCTCATGGAGAAAGATGAGAAGATTCGTCAGAAAGATAACGCGATCAAAAGATATATCGAAGAAAGGAAAAGAAAGCTTGAGGAAATGACAACCAGCGATCCTGCTCTCGACGAGTGGAAGAAAGTCATTAGTAAGCTAAAAGCCGAGAAAGCTGAACTGAAAGCTCACTATAGGAAAGAAATCCTGAAGTTGAAGCTACATCAAGCCTTTGGATCTTCATCCGACGAAGACGTTTAATTAGTTTAGATTGTAATATTTTATCATTTATTTTATCATTTGTATGAGCCATGCTCAAAAACAAAATTGTTGTAATCTTCTTTCAATAATCAATAAAATATGTGTTTTCCATCCAAATATTTGCCAGAAATTTCTCTTTTAGTGTAAATTCTTTGGAAATCTTTCGTTACATTCATAATCATGCATCATACTTTGCATATCGAGTTTTTTGTTTAGAGTCTGATCTTTTGGAATTCTTTCCAGAAAGGAAAAGATCGCCAAG
This sequence comes from Vicia sativa, assembly GCA_021764765.1. NCBI lineage: Eukaryota > Viridiplantae > Streptophyta > Magnoliopsida > Fabales > Fabaceae > Vicia > Vicia sativa. The sequence continues at coordinate 213,209,799 of CM038793.1, forward strand.
CTGTCGCGTCTTAGAGTTTCTCAACCACGTCCACAGCCAACTCGTACATACAATACACGTTCAAAAAGAAGGAAAGTAATGGAAGGATTTGAGCAAGAAAATGTTGAGCTTCAGTACGGTGAGAGAGAGACTCACTTCTTTGGTCAATTCATTGGCAACTGTGCAAAGTCAGCAAGCAACATTGAGCAGTCAAAATCAAGCGGCGATTTTAGAGATTACTACTACTCCAGTTTCAACTGTTGCAGCTAGTAGTCCACTCTACAATATGCCAGAAGGTTATCCATGGGGCATGCCTTTCAATTTCGGCATCAAGATTTCGTCAACCGACTTCTCAGGTACAAACAACCACGCTTGAAGTACCTACTTTGCAAAACTCAACACTTACTCCACAGCATGGAGTAACTTTTCCGCAAGTCACTATGATGGTTTCTCAACCAATCATGACGAACTCAACATCCGTAGTTCACACTAATGCAGACGAAGAAGTCCACCATAGTCCAGGCGACAACACGAATCCTCGTGGCCAGATGGATAATCTCCAAGAACAGCTCCTCAAAATGCAGCTGGAGATTAAAACAATCCGTGGAAAGGAATTGTTTGGGAAGAACGCCCACGATCTGTGCTTAGTTCCTCGCGTAAGGATACCCGCAAAGTTCTAAGTCCCTGACTTTGAAAAATATAAAGGAAATTCCTGTCCACAGAGTCATCTTACGATGTGCGCTAGGAAAATGTCTACGTACAACGATAATCACCAATTGTTAATCCACTACTTCCAAGACAGTCTCACCGGTGCCGCACTGAAGTGGTACATGGGACTAGACAGCGCGAATATCCAGACATTCAATGATCTAGGTGAAGCCTTCGTCCAACAATATAAATTCAACTTGGACATGGCTCCAGATCGGGATCAACTCCGCTCCATGTCTCAAAAGGAAAGAGAGACATTCAAAGAATACGTCCAACATTGGAGGGAAATTGCTGCCCAAGTCAACCCACCGTTAGAAGAGAAGGAGATGACCAAGGTTTTCTTAAACACTCTTGGCCCATTTTACTACGAACGGATGATCGCTAGCGCTCCCGGAGATTTCACCGAGATGGTAAGCATGGGAATGCGGTTAGAGGAAGGAGTTCGAACAGGACGCCTGGTCAAAGAAATAGGATCTTCCAGTGGAACTAAGAAGGTTGGAACCAGTTTTCCAAAGAAAAAGGAACACGACATAGGAATGGTATCCCGAGGGAAACCACGAAAGAATGTCAGTCAACAACGACAGGTAGCTGCCATAGCACCCGCTGTTAATACATGTCCAAATGCAGGAATTGCTCCGCAGTTCCAACAAACTCAACAGCCTCGACAACAGGCTCAACAGTTCAACAATCAGAACTATGCACCCGGGGTCTCGCAATTTGACCCAATTCCGATGACGTACACAGAACTATATCCTGCATTAATAGAAAGGAATCTTGTGCAAACAAGGTCACCACCTCCGGTACCAGACAAATTGCCATGGTGGTACAAAACAGACGTATCTTGCCCTTTTCATCAAGGGGCACCGGGTCATGATCTTGAGCATTGCATAACATTAAAAGCTGAAGTACAAAGGTTAGTCAGGTCTAATCTTCTTTCCTTTAGAAATACAAATCCAAACGTGCAAGCAAATCCACTTCCCAGTCACAATGGACATACAGTGAATTTGATACTAAGAAATACAGATCGGTATCTTGTCAACGTGAATCGATCGGAGGAAACTTGTACGCTCCATGATACATACGACGATGGGCACTTTCACTAAACACGATTACGCACGCATACTTCAAGGATCTTCGAGGATGTCCAACCATAAGAGCAGACATTCAACGATTACTAGACATTGGTGACATACAGATCTTCAAAAACAGAAATGACTATGACGTGAATACAATAGGGCATTTTCCGCATGAGCTTTTAGTCTCAGATATCAACTCAGAAATTCCCGAAGTAAACGTTATTATCCCCTGTTTCAATGTGCCCAAGCATGCGGAGATTGAATATAACGGTTCAAACGTTCTAGGGTCTCCTCTGGTGATTTGCCTACCTGGTCCTGTTCCATACATTTCTAACAAAGCAATTCCCTATCAATATAGTGCGACTATGATAGAAGATGGGAAGGAGAAACCCATGCCAACTCTTCCAGCTAATGTTAACATAACTGAGATAGGACGAGTGACACGAAGTGGACGTGTACATACTCCGTTGCCCCCAAAGCAACCTGTTTTTCCTATTGTTAGACAAAATCTAGTTGATACGCCACCCGAGAATCCCATTGTTAATCCAAGCACAAATGTTGGTCCATCTGATGGAACCAACGTCAACACAGATTTCGATGAAATTTTGAAGCTAATCAAGAATCTGAGTTGTGGATCAACCGATGAGACTCCTCAAGATTTCGATACTATCTCTACTTCTAAATTCCGAAGCTCACCGAGAAGCTTTGATGAAAGTACTAGATCAAGCTTATGTAGATCATGACGTGACTGCAGACCAGTTTGGAGGAATTGTGGGAAACATAACAGCTTGCAACAATTTAAGCTTCAGCGATGAAGAACTCCTAGAGGAAGGGAAAGATCACAATTTGGCTCTGCATATCTCGATGGTTTGCCAATCAGATTCCCAGTCCAATGTACTAGTAGATACCGGTTCATCCTTAAGCGTAATGCCAAAAGCGACTCGCTCGTTTAGCTTAAAAGGAACATCGATGAAGTTCAATGACATAGTGGTAAGAGCCTTTGTGGGTCAAGAAAGTCATTATTGGGAAGTCGATCTCCGATGACAATTGGTCCGCATACCTTCAAATCACCTTCGGTCATGGATGTGCCAACTTCTGTTGTTTGCTAGGAAGACCATGGATCAGGCGGGAGCGTGACTTCCACTCTCCACGAAACTAAAGTTCACAGTGAATGGGAAGCTAGTAACCATCATCGGAGAACAAGCGTTACTAATAAGCCATTTATCCAGTTTTTCTTTCATCACAGCTAACGACATTGAAGGAATACAGTCCCACGAACATCCGTTAGAAGATGAATCTACAAGCAAAAGCAGGTCATCTATCTCCTCTTACAAAAAGCGTGAAGATAGTAAAAGATGGTAATCTTTGCGGGTTGGGGACAAGCAATAAAACACATCAACAACGAGACAAAGGCCGGGCTCGGATTTACTCCAGTATTTCCTAAAGACAAGCAAATGGATGAAACACTTCGCCCAATCGAAGTATTCCATGGGGTTTCTTAAACCTGTTCTTCAAGAAGTTAACGTTCTTACCAATGAAGGTGATAAACGATCTCATTGGATCGAAGAGTGGAGCACTTATCTAAACAGCTATGAATATATGTCTCAGGAAGAATCGTACGCACCGTGCTATCCTCCGACTGATCAATTCAAAGGCATGTCCCTACAAAAGAATGAAAACCCACCTGTCCCTTCCGAAGTTTGGGATACCTTGGGAGAACCAAGTGGAAAGTTTGACTACATGGTGAAATACACTGCGCCAGAAAGCTCAAAAATTAGAATTGAAGACATCCAGCCCACTGGATGGGGTGATTCTTTTGAGTATCCTAGTCAACCAGAAGAGGTGTACACATCTTCCCGATCTCATCAACCAATTGAGGTTCCGAATGAAGATCTCTGCTTTAACACACCTGCGGAGTTTGTTAAACCAGATCTTAACTATCACTACATCAATGTAATTACTGAAGATCAGGGATACGATTCGGGATACGAATTAGAAAGTGTCGCCGACAATGAGTCTCTTCAATCGGAAGATTGGAGAGTACATCCCCAGAATTCAACGCAAATGCCAATAGAAAGTACATATGCTGTATCCCATGCTTCCCGATCTGTTCATCAAGCAGAAGAAGATCGCTTTAGCAGCATAAAAGGCAGGGTCCATCGTCCAGAGTCTTCAAAGCCTGCTCAACCAACGACCAAAGTCTATTCAAGGATTAAGCCAAGTGGAAAACTACCAGAGTACCTCGACTTCCATGGAGTTCTGTGACACCCCGAAAATAATTCGGTTATTAAATAATTATGATTTTAATTATTAAATTAATTGAGAACATAGTTTATTTAATATATTGAATTATTGAGATTAATTATGGATTTATTGGATGTATGTTGAGTAAAGTGGGGTGTGAGGAGTAAAAGACTCTACTCACATTTATTGATTTATTTTAATTTATGTTAAAAGGAATAAAAGGAATTAAATAAGAAAAAGAGGAAAAAGGAATCATTTTTTGGAGAAAACAAGATACGTGAAGTGAGAAGAGAAGGAAAGAAGGAAAAAGACCTAGGAGCGTCAGAAGTCGAAGAACCCACAAGGTAAGGGGTGATTTCGATTGGTTATTGCTTATTATGGGTTTTGATGTTAATATTATAGACCATGGCATGTTAGGAAATCTATGTTTAGGAAATTCTAGGTTCCCATGGATGTGTACCTAATAGTGTCAGTTGGTGTCAGATTGAGTCTGATTGTGTTAGAATATGTATGGAATATGATTAAGGTGTCAGTTAATGAATACAAATGATGGAAAGATGATAATTGATGTAATGAATGATGCAAAATGATGTATTTTGGTGTTTCCAATGATGGGATTCGTATGGGTAAGAATGGGTTTGAGTAAAAATGGATGAATGCTGTCAAAAATGCAGAAAATCACTTTTTGGTACGTAGGAACCGGTTCGTGGGGAGGAACGGGTTCCACGTTGAAAAATCTGTAAAACACGGAAAATACACTCGGGAACGGTTCTGTATGGGTAGAACGGGTTCCCATACATTTTCGAGCGCCTTTTGAACCTGGAACAGGTTCTGTGTAGGTAGGAACAGGTTACGCCTTATTTTTAAAAATTCTAAAACTTCAAAAATTCATAACTTTCAAACCGTAAGTCCGTTTTGGTATTTGTTATTTTAAATTTAATTTCTAAATTGAAAATATTTTGAAAAGGGTTGAATTTGAAATAAATGATTATTAAAGATAAGGATGTATGTGTGGTAGAGGAACTTTGGTGATGAGGAAGTAATGTGTATGTGATAGCATGTTATCTGATGTTAGATGTATGCATGATTGGTTGATATATCATGTTGATTGGTTTGCATGTTTATGCTGATGTTAGATGTATGCATGATTGGTTGATATATCATGTTGATTGTTGTGATTCAGTTATGTTAAATGAATGTGTACATAGACTGATTGATGTTGCATGCTAGTGATGTGCGTGCATTTGCATTGTTTGGTGAAGTTAATTCCCATTGTGCGGAATTTGACTTGGATTCCGATAACCGATACGAGTGAGGATGGGTGGTTAATTGGATTCGTGTCGAGTGGTTATGGACGAATCGATGGTGCTGTATCCGGTAGATGATGGATCAGTGTTGGGTGACTTGGTCACGAGTCAATACCGCATGCATTGAGTCTACATTGTATTTGTATGAAGTGGTAACATGTTAGGATGTCTTCCAGTGTTACTCTTCGTTGATTATTATGATTAAGCATGATGAATATGGTTGTGTGTGAATCAATCTATGTTAAGTGGGTGAAATAATATGCTTGTGATATATTATTGATTGAAAGACTTATAATATGCTTTAATTATGAGAAGTCTCACCCTTACTTTACCATTTCGATTAAATTAGCGGGAGTCGGTGAGGATGGCTCTAGAGCTTATCTTTTAGTCCGTGTGTCGGTGTCATGCTCGATTAGATTGTAACACTGGGAAGCTTAGTTAAGAGAATCATTATTGTTTAATTATTTTGGATTTGAATTCCTTGAGAACCTTGATGTTTTATTAAATTTTAATTTTGGTATTTCCATTGTGTAAGACATGGTCTTACAATGATTGAATGTTGGATGATGATCCTCGATTAGCATAGCTCTTGTTTGAATGAAGGTTTATTCTATTTATTAATTGTGACATCCGTGATTACCGTGTTAAACTCGATTGAAGATGATTTAAATGTTAATTTAATTAATATATTCGGGTATTTAGATGGGGTGTTACAATAGTGGTATCGAGCATAGTCGGTCTTGTCACGTGTCGTTATCCCTTTAGTATGCGACTAGTGTGAAGTGACACATCGATACTTGTGTGTGATGTAGATTGTTTTGTTATGTTCTGAACAATGGCGGAAGAGGTAACGGAAGGAATGATGATGCTATTCTGAGGCTTTGGGAATGTTGGCTGGGTACTCGGAGGGAACGGCTGCGATTGGTCAGACAATTGGGGAATTTCGGAGGAATAATCCTCCATTGTTCAAGCACGCATGATCCGAAGGTGCTCGAAGTGGTTGAAGGAGATCGAGAGGATCTTGAGTGATTGGTCGAGGGTGAAGGTGAGATATGGAACTCACATGTTGGTGAGGAAGGCGATGGTGGGTTGCTACAATTGAACTAGAAGAAGATGGTGTTGCATTGAATTGGGCTGTGTTCAGGAGAGCTTTCTTGAGGAGGTACTTCCCTGAGGACGTCGGAGGTAAGAAGGAGATTGAGTTTTGGAACTCAGCGGGAACAGGTCGGTGGTATGCTTGAAGTTTTACGAGTTAGCAAATTATGCTCATTACCCTAACGATGGATGGAGAATTTTCCAAATGTGTCAAGTTTGAGAATGGTCTTCGTGACGAGATTAAGCAGGGTATTCGGTATCAGCGTATCCGAAGATTTTCTGATCTGGTTGATTGTAGTAGGATTCTTGAGGAGGATCTTGCTACCACTAAGTCGAATGCTCGAGGGTATGTTGATAGGAAAGGTAAGCAACAGATGGATCGTGGTAAGCCTTATGATAGGAGTAATCAGAGATCCGGCGGTTGGAAGAAATCTGGCGCGGGAGATTCTAGTTCTTCCGCTAGGTGTTACAAGTGTGGTGAGACAGGACATCGTATAGTGGACTGTAAGAGCAATGATAAGAAGTGTGGAAGTGTGGAAAGTGGCCAAAGATGAAAGTGGTGACTTGCTACAGCTGGGTGAAGAGGTTATACTCCTCCTTACGCCAAAAAGCGGTGGTAAAGTGTTTGCATTGTCTTGATCGAAATAAAGGATGATCGGTGATTAAGGTACATGTTTTATTTGGCATACCTTTGATTATTATTGTAGACTGCATTCTTTTATTGCGTTGATTTGTATGGAATTAATTTATTCAAATAATTATGCTGCCGATTGCGAATGTTTGTAAATTGTCTGTTTGATTGAATTTTATTTGTGGTGTAGCTATTGAACAGGAAAGGAAAAAATGGATTCCATGAATGTTTTTGAAGCCAAGAGAGGTAGAATTTACTATAGATTTGATTCGACTTCCGGTGTCGATGGCGCCTTATCGCATGTATGTTAATTGCGATTGAGCGAAGGAAAAATTCGTGATGGATTGTGATTAAGGAAGGTGGTTCAAGAGGTTTGAGATTTGAATAAAGTTACAATCATCGGTATCCTTTGCCGATTGATGATTTGATGGATCAACTCGTTGGAGCTTGTGTATTAGTAAGATTGATTTATAAGGTTATTGGAGGATATTCGTGAGGTATTGACAAAATATCCGTTGGAGTTACTAATGCACGGTGTTTTCATGGAGTATATGAGGATATTTCATCCGTATCTTGACAAGTTTGTAGTAGTGTTCATTGATGATACGATATTTTATGCGATGAGGAGCATGCGAACATCTCGAGTTGTGTTGGAAAAAGAAAAGAAACTATATGAAGTTGTCCAAGTGTGAAGTGTTAGAGGAGGTGAGTTTTATTGGTCATGTAATTTCCAAGAATGGATTGTTGGTGGAAAGAAGAGCGCGAAGCGTAGTGATCCTTTTACATTTAGGAATTTTTCCACATGGCGTCCGGTCCTGAATCCGTATTTTAATGTGAAAGTTTAGAGGAGGTTGACAAGCTCCTTGATTGCAAATCCGACTAAGTCTTGTTTGTATCCGTTGTTAATAGGATTAGGTGGTGTGTTGATGCAAGATAAGTGGTTGTGGCTTATGCTTCACGACAATTGAAAGTGCATGAAAGGAATTATCCGACTCATGTTTGGTTATTTGTTTTGAAGTTGTCATTATTTATATGGTTCTCGGTTTGAGGTATTCGGTGACCATAAGAGTCGAAGTATCTCTTTGATCGAAAGAGTTGAACTTGAGGCGAGAGAAGATGGTTAGAATTCTTAAAGGATTACGATTTCGGTTTGAATTACCATCACGGTAAAGCGTAGTTGCGGATGAGTAGAAAGTCTTTGCACATGTCGATGTTGATGGTTCGTTGAGTTGGGTTTGAGATTTGAGTTTAGTTTGTGAAACTACTCCGGATAGTGTGAAATTGGGTATGTTGAAGACTAGTGGTACGGAAGAGATTAGAAATGGACAATCGATGTTGGTCTAGTTGATAAGTTGACATTGATCAACCAAGGTCAAGGAGGCGAGTTCGCATTGGCGAGAATGGTGTTATGATTTGGTGATCGGGTGTGTGTTCCGAGCCGAGAGAGTATTTTAGAAGAAGGGCATCGTCGGGTTGAGTATTCATCCGGTGCTACTAAAATGTACCATGATTTGAAAAAGTTGTTTTGGTGGGGAATGAAAAAGGAAATTGTTTGTGTATGCTTGTTTAGTTTGCTAGGAGCATCGAAACCATCGGGTTGATGGAGCCGTTAGAATGGAAGTGGGATGGAATCTCAATGGATTTTGTGTGGTTTGCCAAGAACGACTAAAATTGTGATTCTATCGGGTTATTGTGGATAGGTTGACGAAATCGCTCACTTCATTCCGATAAGAATGGATTATCCGATGGAAGATTAGCGGTGTATGTCGAAAAGGTTGTGAGTTTGCATGGTATTCCGTCTAGCATTGTGTCGGATCGAGATCCGAGGTTTACATCTAAGTTCTGGACAGGGTTGCAAGAAGCTTTGGGTACCAAGTTGCGTTTGAGTTCCGCTTATCACCCACAGACGGATGGTCAAACGGAAAGAACGATTCAGTCGTTGGAAGATTTGCTGAGAGCTTGTGTGTTAGAGAAGGGTGGAGCTTGGGATAGCTATCTGCCATTGATTGAGTTTACCTACAACAATAGCTTTCACTCGAGTATTGGTATGACTCCATTTGAGGCATTGTATGGTAGGAGGTGTCGGACACCATTGTGTTGGTATGAAACTGGAGAGAGTGCTGTGATTGGACCGGAAATTGTTCAACAAACTTCGGAAAACATTAAGATGATTCAAGAGAAGATGAGGACTTCTCAGAGTCGTCAGAAGAGTTACCATGATAAGAGGAGGAAAGACCTTGAGTTCAGTGAAGGAGAGCATGTGTTTATGCGAGTTACTCCGATGACTGGTATTGGTCGAGCTTTGAAGTCAAGGAAGTTAACTCCACGTTTTATTGGTCCTTTTCAGATTACCAAAAGAGTTGGGAAGGTTGCATATCAGATTGCCTTGCCGCCGTCACTTGCGAATCTGCATGATGTTTTTCATGTGTCTCAGTTGAGGAAGTACATTGCTGATCCGTCTCATGAGATTCGGGTAGATGATATACAGGTACGAGAGAGTTTAACTGTGGAAGCGGTACCTGCAAGGATTGAGGATCGAAAGTTGAAAAAGTTGCGAGGCAAAGAGATTGGATTGGTAAGAGTGGCTTGGGGAGGACCAGCTGATGGAAATGTCACTTGGGAGCTAGAGAGTCAGATGAAGGACTCGTATCCCGAACTATTCGTCTGAGGTATGTTTTCGAGGACGAAAACTCTTTTAAGTTGGGGGGAGTTGTGACACCCCGAAAATAATTCGGTAATTAAATAATTATGATTTTAATTATTAAATTAATTGAGAACATAGTTTATTTAATATATTGAATTATTGAGATTAATTATGGATTTATTGGATGTATGTTGAGTAAAGTGGGGTGTGAGGAGTAAAAGACTCTACTCACATTTATTGATTTATTTTAATTTATGTTAAAAGGAATAAAAGGAATTAAATAAGAAAAAGAGGAAAAAGGAATCATTTTTGGAGAAAACAAGATACGTGAAGTGAGAAGAGAAGGAAAGAAGGAAAAAGACCTAGGAGCGTCAGAAGTCGAAGAACCCACAAGGTAAGGGGTGATTTCGATTGGTTATTGCTTATTATGGGTTTTGATGTTAATATTATAGACCATGGCATGTTAGGAAATCTATGTTTAGGAAATTCTAGGTTCCCATGGATGTGTACCTAATAGTGTCAGTTGGTGTCAGATTGAGTCTGATTGTGTCAGAATATGTATGGAATATGATTAAGGTGTCAGTTAATGAATAGAAATGATGGAAAGATGATAATTAATGTAATGAATGATGCAAAATGATGTATTTTGGTGTTTCCAATGATGGGATTAAATGCGGGTAAGAATGGGTTTGAGTAAAATGGATGAATCTTGTCAAAATGAAAATCACTTTTAGTGCGTAGGAACCGGTTCCCGTGGGGAGGAACGGGTTCACGTTGAAAAATCTGTAAAAACCTAGAAAATGCACTCAGGAACCTGTTCCTGTATGGGTAGGAACCGGGTTCCCATACATTTTCGAGCGCATTTTGAACCTGCAGAACGGTTCTGTATAGGTAGGAACAGGTTACGCCTTATTTTTTAAAAAAATTCTAAAACTTCAAAAATTCATAACTTTCAAACCGTAAGTCCGTTTTGAGCGCCGTTTTAAACGTTATTTCCTAAATTTAATGTTCTACCTGATGAAATGAAAATATTTTAGAAAACTTGAAATTATTTTGGGAAGGGTTGAATTTCGAAATAAAAGATTATTAATTGACAGATAAGGATGTATGTGTAGTAGAGGAACTTTGGTGATGAGGACACTGGTAATGTGTAGTTGTGATAGCATGTTATGCTGATGTTAGATGTATGCATGATTGGTTGATATATCATGTTGATTGGTTTGCATGTTTATGCTGATGTTAGATGTATGCATGATTGGTTGATATATCATGTTGATTGTTGTGATTCAGTTATGTTAAATGAATGTGTACATAGACTGATTGATGTTGCATGCTAGTGATGTGCGCGCATTTGCATTGTTTGGTGAAGTTAATTCCCATTGTGCAGAATTTGACTTGGATTGCCGATAACCGATACCCGAGTGAGGATTTGTGGTTAGGCTGGATTCGTGTCCGAGTGGTTATGGACGAATCGATGGTGCTGTATCCGGTAGATGATGGATCAGTTTTGGGTGACTTGGTCACGAGTCGGTACCGCATGCCTTGAGTCTGCACTGTATTTGTATGAAGTGGTAACATGTTAGGATGTCTTCCAGTGTTACTCTTCGTTGATTGTTATGATTAAGCATGATGAATATGGTTGTGTGTGTGAATCTGAATCTATGTTAAGTGGGTGAAATAATATGCTTGTGATATATTATTGATGGAAAGACTTATAATATGCTTTAATTATGAGAAGTCTCACCCTTACTTTACCATTTCAGATTAAATTAGCAGCTGAGGAGTCGGTGAGGATGGCTCTAGAGCTTATCTTTTAGTCCGTGTGTCAGTGTCATGCTCTGATTAGATTGTAACACTGGGGAACGCTTAGTTAAGAGAATCATTATTGTTTAATTATTTTGGATTTGAATTCCTTGAGAACCTTGATGTTTTATTAAATTTTAATTTTGGTATTTCCGCTGTGTAAGACATGGTCTTACAATGATTGAATTGTTGGATGATGATCCTCAGTGTAGCATGGCTACTGTTTGAATGAAGGTTTATTCTATTTATTAATTGTGACATCCCGTGATTACCGTGTTAAACTCTGATTGAAGATGATTTAAATGTTAATTTAATTAATATATTCGGGGTATTTAGATGGGGTGTTACAAGTTCGCCACTACTGGAAACCTGTTGAAGTTCGGACTAATGTTCATAGTTCTAAGTAGTTTATCTTTACTTTTGTTTTGAACTCTCGCCTCGCCCAAGGCGAAGAGATGTTTTATAGGGTTTAGCTTTTAAATAATTTCTCTTTGTCTTGCCCAAGACAAATGAGTTTGTATTTTAGGGCCCTGTTTCATATTGTGAATCATAAATAAACGCGTTGTTTTGATTCCACACTTTGTGTTTGTTTTTCATTTTTACCCTTTTCTTGGAAATGATAATCCTAAAAAAAACACAGTAAAAATCTTCAAAAAAATAATAATAATCTGCATACACTTTCACATTAACTTTTTCTATAAAAAAATGATAAAAAAAGAGTTAATTAATCAAACACAAATCAAATATGCAGATTAACAGATGGACAAATCCATTGAAAGCAATGACTCTATGCTCTCTCCCAACTTTGAAATCCCCAGTGAAGTCACCGAGGAAGAAGTTGAAGAAGAGATCCCGGATGAGATTTCTCGACTACTTAAGCACGAGGAAAGAATCATTCAACCTCACAAAGAGCCTTTGGAAGCAATTAACTTGGGTTCTGAGGAAGACAAAAAAGAAGTAATCATCGGAGCTTCACTCGACAACAACGTCAAGGGAAAACTGATAGATCTTCTCAAAGAATATGTTGATGTGTTCGCTTGGTCCTACCAGGACATGCCGGGTTTAGATACCAGCATCGTGGAGCATCACTTGCCAATAAGACCGGAGTGTCCACCAATTAAACAAAGACTGAGAAGATTTCACCTTGAAATGGCCGACAAAATCAAAAAGGAAGTCCAAAAGCAGCTCGACGCTGAATTCCTCGTCACTTCTGAATATCCTCAATGGCTAGCCAACATAGTGCCTGTCTCCAAGAAAGACGGGAAGGTCAGAATGTATGTTGACTACCGGGATTTGAACAAAGCTAGTCCAAAAGATGATTTCCCGCTACCGCATATCGACATGCTAGTGGATAGTACTGCAAAGTTCAACGTTTTTTCCTTCATGGACGGTTTCTCTGGTTACAATCAGATTAGAATGGCTCCCAAAGACATGGAGAAGACATCTTTTATCACGCCATGGGGCAATTTCTGCTACAAAGTAATGCCGTTTGGATTAAAGAATGCAGGCACAACTTACCAAAGGGGAATGACTACCCTCTTTCATGACATGATGCACAAAGAGATCGAAGTCTACGTAGATGACATGATAGCAAAGTATGACACTAAAGAAGAGCATATAGAATATCTCTTGAAGTTGTTTCAGATTTCAGCTTCGCCTGAATCCTAACAAATGCACCTTTGGGGTAAGATCTGGAAAACTCCTAGGTTTCATCGTCAGTCAAAGAGGTATTGAAGTTGACCCTGACAAAGTCAAGGCTATTTAAGAAATGCCTACGCCACATACAGAAAAGCAAGTAAGAGGATTTCGCAGACGGTTGAATTACATCTCGGTTATCTCTCAAATGGCTACTGTGGGCGATATTCAAGCTTCTCCGCAAAAATCAAGAGGTTGTGTGGACAAAAGATTGCCAAAAAGCATTTGACAGTATCAAGGAATACCTGTCAGAACCACCGATACTGATTCCTCCAGTATAAGGAAGACCGTTAATCATGTACCTTACCGTGCTAGAAGATTCCATGGGCTGCGTGCTTAGACAACAAGATAAAACCGGTAAGAAAGAACATGCCACCTACTACTTGAGTAAAAAGTTCACAGACTGTGAAATCGCTACTCCATGCTCGAGAAAACATGTTGTGCTTTGGTGTGGGCTTCGAAACGTCTCCGCCAGTACATGATCAATCACACGACTTGGTTAATCTCCAAAATGGATCCAATCAAGTACATCTTTGAAAAGCCTGCCTTAATAGGAAGAATTGCTCGATGGCAGATGCTATTATCTGAATATGACATCCAGTACCGTGCTCAAAAAGTGGTCAAAGGAAGCATTCTCGCCGATCACTTGGCTCATCAACCGATCAACGAATACCAATCTCTCAAGTTCGACTTCCCTGACGAGGATGTTATGTACTTAAAGATGAAAGATTGCGACGAACCGCTGCCTGAAGAAGGTCCTGATCCAGAATCTAGATGGGGCTTAATCATTGATGGAGCAGTTAATGTCTTTGGCAATGGAATTGGGGCAGTCATCATCACTCCCGAAAGGTCTCATATCCCGTTTTCCGCCAGATTGTTATTTGATTACACCAACAACATCGCAGAATATGAAGCTTGTATCATGGGTATCAAAGAAGCCATCGATTTAAGGATCAAGATCCTTGACATATATGGAGATTCAGCCCTTGTGATCAACCAAATCAAAGACAAGTATGAAACTCATCATCTTGGTTTGATTCCTTACAGAGATTATGCAAGACGTTTGTTGACTTTCTTCAACAAAGTTGAGCGCATCATATCCCTCGAGATCAGAATTGAATGGCAGACGCCTTGGCCACTCTATCTTCCATGTTCAAAGTCAACCATTGGAACGATATGCCTAAGATCCGTATCAGACGCCTTGAAAGACCTGCATATGTGTTTGCATCTGAAGCAATCTTCGATGATAAACCGTGGTTCCACGACATCAAACGCTTCCTCCAAACTCGAGAATACCCACTCGGGGCATCGTACAAAGATAGGAAAACTCTAAGGAGGCTTTCTAGAAATTTCTTCCTAAATGAGGATGTGCTATACAAAAGAAACTTCGACATGGTCCTGCTCAGATGCGTCGACAGACACGAAGCAGACACGATAATTCACGAAGTGCATGAAGGGGCCTTTGGAACCCATTCAAATGGACATGCAATGTCCAGAAAAATCTTGAGAGCAGGATACTATTGGATAACAATGGAATCGATTCTTTGTAAACACGTCAAGAGATGTCACAAGTGCGGATCTACGAGATAAGATCCATGTGCCGCCGACTCTACTCAACGTTCTCTCCTCTCCGTGGCCTTTCTCCATGTGGGGCATTGACATGATCGGGATGATCGAACCAAAAGCGTCCAACGGACATCGCTTCATTCTAGTAGCTATTGATTACTTCACCAAATGGGTCGAAGCAGCATCTTATGCCAACGTTACAAGACAAGTGGTTGTGAGGTTCATCAAGAACAACCTCATTTTCCGATATGGAATTCCAAGTAAGATCATTACAGACAATAGATCAAAGTTGAACAACAAAATGATGAAAGAACTGTGTAAGGAATTCAAGATTGAGCATCATAACTCATCTCCTTACCGGCCAAAGATGAACGGCGCCGTAGAAGCTGCCAACAAAAACATCAAGAAGATCGTCCAGAAGATGGTCATCACTTATAAAGACTGGCACGAAATGCTGCCATTTTCTCTGCATGGGTGTACTTGACGCACTTCAAGGGGCTCCTTTTTCTTTAGTATACGGCATGGAAGCAGTGTTCCCCGTAGAAGTTGAGATTCTGTCAATGAGAGTTCTCATGGAAACTAAGCTATCTGAGGTCGAATGGTGTCAAAGCAGATATGACCAGCTGAACTTAATCGAAGAAAAGCGCTTGACCGCTCTGTGTCATAGACAACTATATCAATCAAATCAAATCTTCCATCAACGGATCTTCAATCAAATCTTCTGAAGCAACAAGCATAGTTGGAATTCAAAGTTGTTAGGGATAATAGTGGTTATTGCTTTCAATGTAGCCTTTTCCCGATAAATTATCATTTCCAACTCTTGTAAATAGTTCATGGAATCACGCCTTTGGCTGATTACCGTTCTATCAATAAATTTGAGCCTTGTGCCTGTTTGTTTGCAATTCTTGCTTTATTCTGTTTTGCAAAATAACGCTTTTATCGTGAAAATCACTTTTGAAATTAAAAAGTTTTTAAATGAATTTTTACTTCAAAATTGTGAAATAAAAGCAAATTTTCCTTTAAACTATGAACACAGAAGGAACTTCAACAGTTTTCTCCATAATTGTTTCGATCTCTGAAAGATAAAGCAACTATTACAGAAGTTCTTCTTCTCCTCAACAGAGATCATCAAAGGACTGCATTCTTATCCAAAGGAATTCCTAACAAAGTGTCCAGTAAATTTGCTTTTTCATAAAGTTTAAAGCATGCAACTCAGATTCATCATCAGTAACGTCTACACCATGGCTGCAGATTTTGCTGAGTATTTGTTTGAACTGTGACGTAGTCTTTTTCCCAAATATCCCTTCGTTGTCTTGTCAAGTATTGTCAACATGCATATGACATTCATGACATTCATACATAATAGCATCATTAATGCATTCCTGTATTTCTCAATGTTTTTTTCCATATCACTGGTTTAGATTGCATCTACTCATATGGGCATGTCATATCTCCAGTAGATTATCTCCAAATAGAGAAATACATCTTTTCTCCATCATTTTCCCCAGCTGAAATCATTCATCCTCGGGAACAAACTCGTGATTAACCCTTTCTTTCCAGTTTATTCCTGGATAGAACCTCGTCTCTAACCAACAAAACAATAAGCAATAGCCTCGTCATCCGAGCCGCTTATTTCCTTTTCATCTTGAAACTTATCATAAAATGATTTTTCTCCTCAACAAGTTCAAATCATGAAAGTTCAAGAAATCTCCACAGTTGTCTTCTAAAAAAAAACACTGTGTCTTTTCAATCAAAATGCCCGCATTTTCTCAAGAGAGATATCCCCGGCAAGATTGTATTTGTGAAAATAGAAACTCATTTGAGATCTGTTTCCATCATTGACTGTTATTCACAAGGCTGAATAATCAATAATTTTCTCTAGAATTACCTTGTTATAGTTATCACTTCGCTGATAATTGGTAATATCTTTAGAGCTCGTTACCATAAACTATCACAAGAATGATAATTGTTAATATCATCTTCACTTACCTTAAACATTGTCACAAGGCTGACAAAAGGTAATTTTCTCGTTTCCCAAAGCGAAACATATATTCACATCCATTGTGAATCTATTTTCCCAGTGAAACATATTGCTTGTTTCCCAACAAACAGGATTCTCTTTTCTTAGACAGATTGAGTCATCCTCACAAATTTTTCCCCATCATATCAATCTTTGGTATTTCCTGGGTAAACTTTTTGCAATCATTTTGCATCATCGGCATTTGTGGTATCTTAGGTCCAAAATTTGCGTATTCTGATATTTAAGTCTCTTCACACCTATCGAGACGAAGATATTCATCTTCATATCTCAGGTTAAAGAAACTTAAATAGGGGCATCTGTCATACCCAAAATTTTGACCTAATATACCACCTTACATTTGCATCATTGCATCACTATCAGTTCAAGAACAGAATTAATCGGGTGTAGCTTCTACAGGTCAAAATTAGGGTTTCATCAATTTTTTCATCTGATTCAAGAGGCAATCAATTAGGGTTTGAGCTTCATTCTCCTCAATTGATCTATCTTGATCAAACCATCAACCTCTAATCTTCAGATATCAATTTTTTCCTCATGATCTATCGAGGATCGACCAATTAGGGTTTTTTATCGAGGATGAGCAATCACTGATTTTCTGATTAATGAATGACTTTTTTGATTGGAGATTGATCTTCATATCTTAAATACAACATTTTGACCTAATTTCTGGATTCAAAACATCACAGAAGTTCACAGAATTCATCAGTCAATTTCTGGATCATCTGATGAAATTTCATCTACACTAAAAAGTCAAACTTTGACTTTTGGTCAATTTTTTCAAGACAAAACTTTTTCCATCATCAAAATACTTCAAATGATGCATCATGATCATAAAAAATCAAGAAATTTGGAAAAGTCAACAAAAAGTCAAAATTTTTAACACTTAGAAAATTTTTCAAGTGTTAAAATTTCACATAGGAAAAACTCAAAACATGAAAGTTGTAGCCCTTGAAACAAGCTTTCCAAAATGTCCAAGAACTCTCAAATCCATGGAGTCTAGCTATACTTTTAATTTTGAAACATAGAGCTCCAAAATCCTTGATTTTCAAGTACAACTTTCAAAATTATAGGTCATTTTTGAGTTTTTTCTTCTAGAAGCCATGCCACCTAGCAAAGAGGGATATAGCTGATAAAAAAATCAGATGGAGAGTAATTATGATGGGATAAGATCAAGTTGGATAATTAACCATGGTTAAAAGGAAGCTTCCTTTTGCATTTATTGCAAAAATGACTTCCTTGCCCTCTAAGGCAACTTGTAAATACCAAAGCCAATCTTCTTCACTTACCATTCAGAACTTTTGACCTATAAATAGAGGTCATGTTGGCCATTTGAAACTACACCAAAGCTATGCCAAAACAAGCTTTCTCACTTCTTTCTTAAAATTCAAGTAACATAGTGTAATTTTAGAATTCTTGTAATTTTTCAAAACTTGTGAAAAACATGAGAGATTTGGTGTCTAACATGTCATAAACATCATATGTAATTGGTTTGTAACTTAAAATCAACACAAGAAACACTAAAAATCATATTTGTATTTCAAGCTTTCAAACTTGCCAAAACTGCCTTAACTATCGAATTTGATCATTGGCTCGAGCAAGTTGTGATTTTTCACTCAAACATCATCAACATACTCCATAGAGATGATACAAACCATCACTTTTGATCTGTAACACCTCCAAGCACAGATTCGAATTTCACTTTGAGCCGATGCAAGTGGACTTGGGTAGAATAGCTCAGACCATTCCAAAGCAAGCAGGCCATCCTCACACCTTCCATAAGGTTCACTGGTGCTGTAGCCATCATCAAACAACAACTGGAAACACTCTAGCACAGTTTTCGATTTCAGTTTGAACAGGTAAGAAACTCAACTTCGAACTCTTTGATTCTTGAATTACAGTTCAAAAAGCTCTTGGCCATTTTGTTTCTGCACCATCACTGATCAATAACCCTCAATCAATTGATTAATTCATTCACCATACACGATTTCAATTAGAATTTTCAGAACTAGGGTTCTTTGTGTTCTTACGAAATTCAATCATGTTAAACTGAAATTAAATGAAATTAAATGGCATCATCATGTTCCTGGGTTTAAAACGATCAAGTTTGATGTTTACATCGAGCAATTTCATAGAGAAATGAAGAATCCATGGCTGATTGAAGATTGGAGGAAAAAGAAGAAGCTTGCGCGCGTTTTTTCAAATTCAAACATCCAGTTTATAATATTATCACATTGTTTGATTTCAATACACGGATGTATTGCCGCCCTAGCGGTTGCCAGCTCACTCTTAAGTCACTCTTGCCATGCCTTGCCTAATGGTCCCGGGTTCGAGTAGCCTTGGGACCAGTTTTGCCAAACATTTTCATTTTCTCTTCACATTTTTTCCAAACTTTGACTTTTTCAAAACCCAATCAAAACTCCTCATTTTGAGGTGATTTTTTGTACACTTGTCAATTAACATGTCTATTTTAAGACAGTGTCAAAAAAATTCAGAAAAACTTTCACTTGATTATATTTTTATTGAGTCGAAAACGACACATTTGAGTACTTTTTAAAGCACTTTGAAAGGCGTTTTTTTCAAACTTTCGAAGCCCGATTCTTTTCCAAACTTCTTGTAAGTAAACTTCATCTTTCAAAAACACTTTCAAGATCTTTTTTCTTCTAAACTTTTCATCAAACTTACATCTTTTTCCATGATCAATCCGATTTGACGATAAAACCGAATTCGTTTTCTCTCAAATCCCTCACGGTGTAAGTCCCAAAATTCTTTATGTACATACATATTTCCTTGTACATATCTAATTCTTTTTATGTACATACCCATTTTTACCTGTGCATAATACAAACGACTTTTGTAAATACTCAAGACAAACTTATCCGTTTGTTTTCGTTTAAACTTGTATACACTGAATACCATTGGTATTAAAAAGGAGCATTATTCCCGGTGAAACTGCTTTTAAACCAATGGGCCACCCTTATGGTGTAAGTCCCAACCTTCCTATGTACATCCACATCTTCCTGTACATAAATACTCGTTCGTGTACATATTTACTTCCTTGTACACAATTCAAACTTGTAAATAATCAAGTTACGCTCGTTTTAAACGTTCGTTTCACATACACTTGTTTATATTTCCTTCATAAACTCTTGTAAATAAAACATCATGTATCTATTTATATTTCCTTCATAAACTCCTGTGAATACATATCACACACACACACACTTGTTTATACAACTGTATAGTTATAACATAACAACTAGTCTAACCAATAGGCTCCCCACAAAGATAGCCTCCTCTTGGGCTTTGTACAAGGTAACTCATTTCATCTGAGTTCAGCCTCCTCTTAGGCTTCATATAAGAAAACTCATTCATCTGAGTTTAGCCTCCGCTTAGGCTTCATATAAGACAACACTTCCCTATTGAGTCAGCCTCCTCTTGGGCTTCGTTCAAAAGAACTCCTCATTGAGTTTAGCCTTCTCTTGGGCATCATACAAGAAAGAGACCAGGAAATCTCTTAACAGCCTCCTATTGGGCTTCCAATACAAAGAATCACCCGCGCTAGGATAGAACCCTGAGAGTATAATTTCCCGGTGAAATTGCTCTTGATCCTAAGAGGATGGTTTCCCGGTGAAACCCTTCTTAAAGCCAAAGCCAGCCATACCCTATAGCTTCCTCTTGAGCTTCATACAAGGACCCTCGATGACCCTCGGAATGCCTCCTCTTGGGCTTACAATACAAGGACCCACGGGCTTCTTAAAAGCATCCCCTAATCCAATCAATTTCTCCTAGAGATTTAGACATCTATCATCTCTATGGAAGAAGTATCTCATCTATCACATCACATACAATCAAAAACATTTCAAACTCTCTTCAAACAAAAAACATCTCTTAATCGTAAGTGGTAACGCTTGTACACTCAAGCAAAACACCCAATGCTTACGATTAAAAGATTCAATCATCTTCTTCAAACATCTTTCTTAAACTCGTAAGTGGTAACGCTTGTACACTCAAGCAAAACACCTATAACTTACGATGAAAGATTTCAATCAATCAACCTTTCAAAATGTATGTGATGAAATAGATTAGATACATTTTTCATTAAGATGACATTTGTCTGTGTCTCTTAATAATTTCCGTTGCTTCCACTAGCATAAGTGGGAACTACGATTGCTCTGACTTTCTCAACATCCTTTTGAGAATACGTAGGCACAAGGTCTCATCCTTGGCGAGCAAATTTCTTTCTCCCTCAAACCAAACAAACCATAGATCCCTTTAGATCCGAGCTACAAATGCTCTGATTCCCATTAAGGGATATGTATGCAGAAGATCCAATGATCTTTGCAAGCACAATAATAACAAACCCTAGGATCCCACATAATCTATCTTTCTTGAAATCCCAAAGGAGAAACTTTCCCAATCATAGAAATAGCAATTTAAAACACACAAACTTATCAAACATATTCATATATAAAGCTATGGATAACCATATATATTTAGGGTGCTCCATCTATTCCCTTTATATAACAAACCCCCTTGCCCGGAATCTCCCAATTGCGTTACGTCTAGTTTGGACTAGTCATAATGCATATCATAATCAATTGAGGGTATTAACAACTTTCCCCTTTTTCATAATCATAATTTCTTGTGATGAAAATAATAAAGCTTGATGCTCGCGGCATCTTTTTAAACAAATCAAAAGAGTAAATCGTTTCGAGCCAGAGGATCCGAATTCAGATTCGATTCCCTAGCGCGTCACTTTTTAACGCGAACACTACCTAATTTCTTTTTGTATATATATATTTTATATTTCTTGATTATTTTGGAATGTATCAAACAAGAATACTATAATTAATTAATACAAGAAAAATAAATTCTGTTAATACTAAAAATAATTAATAAAAAATGCAATCAAGATCATTCTAAAAAAATATTAAAAATGTGTTAGAAATTTCATAAAAGTATGTAAAAAAATGCAATTGATATTGATTATTATTATTATTACTATTATATTTACAAATTCTAAACAAATTCCAAGTGTGAAACAAAATCCTACAATTGTCTTAAATTAAAATTTGAAATAAAAAAAACTAAACTAATTGTTAATAAAATAAAAATAGAAAATATTTTCCATGAGGAAAGATTTTATTTAATTCAAAGCTCAAATCAAAATGCAAATAAAAAAATGTAAATTTCAAATAAAATAAAATAGAATGAAAATTTTATCTAATAATTGAATTCACTATAAAAAAAATCATTCAATTAATAATAAATCCTAACTAAAAAAAGAAAAGGAAATGCAAACAATTATTCACATGAAAAATGCAAAATTGCATTAAAACAAATTTAACGCAAAAATAACAAATTAATTACTAATTACATAGTTGAAAGTCAAATACAACGATTCAATACTCATGTGAATAATGACATTAAACTTTATTTGGAAGCAAATGAATCAGATGAAATGTTAAAAAAAGAAAAAATTCGGATGAAGTTTAGGGTGTGACACAGGAAAACTGCTGAAGGGGTATTGCTTAAATGTCTTGGAGAACGTGAGGCATATATAATAGTGTCAAGTGTGCACAGTGGAGCGTGTGGTGCGCATCAAGCTGGACACAAAATGAAATGTCTTTTGGTGCGTTCAGGTGTCTATTGGCCTTCAATGTTGAAAGATTGTATTGAATTTGCTAAAGGTTGTCAAGAATGCCAAATGTATGAGGGCATACAACCTGTTCCTGCAAGTGAATTACACGCAATTGTAAAGCCTTGTCCATTTAGGGTTGTAATATTTTCCATATATAAATAGTTTAATATAAAAATATATTGTTTAATTAAAAATATGTTTGTGAAGGAAACATATAACATGAGATTACTCAAAATTTGACTGGATACGGTAAAGAGTGCACTTATATTGACACGATATAATAAATAGGGTTAAATACATCCTAATGATATAAAGCAATAAAAAATAAAGAAAATTATGTTATGATATTGCCATCAAATGAAGACTCAACGGTATATGTCGCATATCCATGATTGTTAACATTATTCATGATACCTAACATTATTCATGATATCTGGAGCAAAGGGACTTGCATCCAAAAATGTAGGTGAGCCAGTTGAAACCACCCAAACATTTTAATTCTTTTCAAAAGCTACACACGAGGATATTTGTGGAAAAGTCATCCTTAAGATAATGATAAATAACATATATAGATAGTTAAAGAAAAAAAGTTTTTGAATATAATATTGTTACTATTATAAAAAGTAAAATATAAGTTAAAGATAAAATATACATATAAAGAAAGTTAAAGAAAAAAGTATTTGCAAATAATACTATTACCATTGTAGTATAAGAGTTATGTGAAGGATAAAATCAATCATTAACTTATAGCATTCTCATTTCGTTTTTGATTTCTTCTATCTACTAAATTTTAAGTTATTTCCACTAATTTAGTCTCTGCAATATTTAAGATACAAAAAAGTTAGGATTGAATTAAATTAAGGCATATTTACAATGCAAGAATCATTTAAATATATAAATGTTGCACCATTATACTATATGATAAAATACCTAGATTGATATAACACGAGAAGACTTTGGTTTAGCTTAATTTCAAAGTAGTTCCATATTGCCAATGTCACTTTGCTTCCATGTGCCATGCTCATCTGCAAAAAACCAAACATCATGACCAGTACAAATCCATACATAGTGCAACATTATCCCTGCTATATCAATCAACTACTGCGTATCATAAAATAAACCAAAACAGTCTTGTAGTCCACACCCCAAAACACATTCAACTTGAACTTGCAGCTAACACTAAACATGTAATACCAAATAAAGCAATTCAAGACCATGTCATCACTAAACCATATATCACCATACAAAATACATATACACATCATATCCATAAATTCAAGTCAATTCAGATACCTAAACACTCTTTCTTAAACTATCAGGATCCATGTTACAACTCCCACCTCAGCTATTTCCTACTACAGTAACCCATTTAACCATTAATCTCACCAACTCCAAATAAAATAATTCTTAGATAAATTTAACTTGGTGAGGAACTGCTTTGAAGATATATAGGCAACCACAAAAACAACAGCTTTTGCAGTAAAGTCATTCCCAACCATATCCAAAATTTCCAGCGTTGGTGCAGATTCCTTCGGATCATTGGCAAGGGCTTCAGCACCATCATCCTATAAGCAGTAAAATATGTGAATAGTATGTATTCACGTGGGGAACTGAAATGTAAAGATGAAGTTTTACCAATAAAAGGTCATATAATTTGAATTACATCTATCTTCTAACAATACTATTCATGCGTGAAGGCACATGTGAATGTCTTTCATGAGAATCCACCGCTTTCACGTGAATGTAAAAGAATGTTACAAAGGACAACTGAAAAGTATTGTTCATAAATCATTTCCCAAAAAATTTAATGTCTTGATTCATAAAAATTGGAATATGTTTTTTTATGGTGGGATCGATAAAGACATTGTGTATAAGAAACCACAATGAACATGTAGACTCAAATATTCTGAAGTGTATTGGAAAGGAATATCTTTCACTCAACTTTTAGGAAAAACACCAAAATTCTCACGTGGTGGGACAAACAACAGCATTGGAGGAATCCTATGTCCTCTATTATGAAGTATTTTATCACCTTTGATATGTTCACAACACTTGAAACTATCATATTCATAAAAACAATTACAAATACACTCTTCACTTTATTTTCTTTCAACCACTGTTACACATTATAAATGGCATTGACTGGAAGTGTTATTCACACCGTGTTGGAGTACTCCTTGTCTATTGGCAATTGTTCTTTGCAGGTAAGTATTGAATAAATTCATCCAGTATTATATACTTGTTATAACATTAGATTTTTCCTCCAGACCCCGTTACATTTCCATTAATTCATGTTAAATAATATATCTACCTATTTCAAGAGGAACGGGTAAAATCAATTCAAGGAACTTCAATTAGCAGCTGATCAAGATATAAATTTCAAGAAATATGGTAATAATACTAAGTAACACATTTGTTAAGAGATTTTTGGCACAAGACAAGAAATCCCAAGTAAAATAATGTCACCAACAGATCACAAATTGTTGTTGGAAATTCTATAAGTTAGCATATCTTATACCTGTTCTCAAAAACTCAGGTGGAGTATAGGCCAAATTAGTATTGTAGCTTTTCCCATCTCGACTACTTTTCATTAGTCTAAAACTTGATAAACGTAGATCACTTTCCTAACTCCGTCTTCCTCTGCCTAACCACAATCATAACCATTAACATAAACTTGTTTTCCCAAATTTAGCTTATACAAAAAGCACATATGATAAACGCTTAACAAAGTTTCTTATCCTAACAATGTCAGTATAGTATGCAATTTCTCAGAAACCAGATTGAGGGGAAAAATAAAGTGGTTTAGTTTATCTTTCTCACCAAATTGTTGAGCACCAGGAAAAGACTGTTTGGATAAGCATTTAACATTAACTAATCAATTATTCTCAAGCTTCTCACTGTAAACCAAATTAGGAGCTTTCTCACCACTCTCAGTGACAATGTAACCAGTGTTGAACTCATGTGTGGCCCTTATGAGTTCACTCAGACCATACTCGTTGAATGATGGAACCTGACTTTATTGATCACCATCATCTCCATCATCACCGTTAATTACTCACTTATGGAAGTGTTGAAAACAAAACTATCAGCACTTTAAGTTGTGTAGGTCGATGCAGAACATAATCAGTTTAAGTATCATGATGTTATTGTCGCACCCCAAAATTTACCCTCCTTTCCATAATATTTCTTGGAACATTCGTTCGTGCTTTTTCTTGTATCCACCAAAATTACTTAAAACGAATAATTTGTCAAAGATTCGTGGTTCTGAATTTCTTGAAGTTTATGATTTATTGGTCAATTATTCCATTTTTTGGGATTTCTTTTAAGTTCGTTTGAAGGTCTATGGTCTATAAAAGTATTTGAGTTTCTTAGACCATTTTTGTACATCCAAGTTTATATCGATTACAAGGTACGATGATTGTGGTTGATGCAAATCCATCTGGATTCCGATTCATAAAATTGTAAATTTCTCAAGCCCCAAAGGAAGTTCAAAGTTTTCGAGCCAATTGGGATGTTGGTTTATGATTCAACAAGTTGGTCGTAAGTGTGAGTTCAAAGGAAATTTTGAATTCTACTTAAAGAGCAATGCAAAATAGAATTATCGGATTTTCACAACAACTCGAATGTTCAAGGTTATAAGTTCGAATTCTAAGTCTTAAATTTACACCAACATTGGCAGATCGAAATTTCGAACACCGTTCAAATGCGGATCTCATTCAAATGTTCGAAAGAGCGTTACGAGTCCATTCAGAATTCTCACAAGTTTCGGAAATTTTGTCAAACTTGTATTGTGAACATTGTACCTAAGTTATTTCAATTCAAGTTCAAATTATAAGTACAATTTCATCAACATTCAAACCGATTTCAAAGGGATTTCAAGAGATTACAAGTTTGGAACGGTTATGTTGCACACTTCAAGGTACAAATTAAAAGCTTGAACATTTTGCGTCAATTCTTATGAGTTGTACAAATTGTGCCATTTGCAAATATCAAATCAAATTCTATTAAAAGTGCTCAATGATGATTCAAGTTTGTTACAAGTAGTAATAAGATTTGTTCGACATCTATTCGAACTCAAATGGTACATTGGTATCAATTCCAAACTAACAAGATCTGCTGTTACAAATGTTTCATCTCAAAATTCTAAATCCTAAAGCATTGTATCAACATTGGCAAAGTGGATTTCAAGTATCGTCTAAATGGCGAGTTTCATTCAAAGTTTTCCAAACACATTACAAGTTCATTCGAAAATTCTTGCAAATATGGAGTGATTATATTACAAGATTCCTACGAGTTACAAAGAGACTAGACTCGAAGTTTTAACAATGCAAACTCAATTGATTCCTAATCTAATCTTAGGATTGCTAAATGAGTTCTTCGATGCTGCTTGCGAATGCTTTCAATCCCTACTTCCTTTGCTTCATCGATGTGAACCTTCCATCTTGAGTTATTCTCCGCCATCTTCTCTTCAAGCTCACCATTCCACTCGTCACATGAAACAAGAGAAAAATATGGTTAGAAGCATAAATATAATTGAAACGTAAGCAAAAACGCGAGAAATTGTCAGAAGATCGTTTCTGTTTGTCGAAGCCTCATCATTAGGCGGTTAGGCGGGAATCAGGTATTCGAACGATAAGCCTCATAATCAAAGATTAATCATCAGCGTTTGATTTGTTTACAAATCACGGGTTAAACCCGGTTCACAAACAAATGCGACGGGCTGCAAGAGAAAAGAAGATAAAGCGACAAATATATTTTCCGGGCAGCAGTACGAGGCAACATTCTATTCTCAAACAGCAACAGAAAAAGTTTGAATAAGCAATCGATGCGACAATTTTTTCCGGGCAGCAAGCGTATATATAATCAGTTCATGGTTTATACAAACGGCAACATATTTAATCCTGGACAGCAGGTATACCAGTTCACAACAGGGTCAGCAGCAGTATAATATCCAACAGGCAGCATAGACAAGTTGAGAAAGTAAGAGAAAAAGAGTAATCATCACTGACAGCATGGCCATTAACAACTAATGCAAGCAACAAACTCAGGGACAAGAGCAGGGCATGGTGATTAACTACTAACACAAGCAACAGCATAAGCTAAGATGAATGTGAGGATCTGTTCAGAGAAAAAAGGACAGAAGCAGAGAAAAACCAGAGCAGACAGCATGGTAAAAAACCAACATTACAAGCAAAAGGGACTAAGACCAAATATACATATCTGTTCAAGGATATTCAAGAGGGAGAGATTTCATTTTCCAGAACGAGAGAGAAAGAGAGGAGGACAGTTCACAAAATACACAAGGAGAGATCAAGTGTAGTATCAATTTAACCAATCCCAGCCAGAGTTAGTATCTGTACTATCAGTTCTACATTCCAAGGAACCAAAACGAAACAAACAAGTGTAGTATCCATTTTTCATCGTTCCAAACGGACAGGCAACAGAGCAGAGAGATAGACAGTTCAGAAAAGATATACCAAAAAATCAGACTAAGAAGAAAGAAGGAAGGCAGTATCTGTTGACAGTTCAAGTTCGACAACCATTCAAAAACCGAAATCCCAGAATCCAAAACCAACAGGAAACGTGAACTAACAACAACAAGCCCAGAAAACGCGGACAAACCAAGAAAAATAGCAAGCATACAGCATCATTTTCTCAACGCCAACAACCTTCAGACAGTTTGTTTTTCAGAAATATATATTCTGAAAATTCAGAGAAAGCAGAGAGGAAAAGAGTCAGAACGGTCTCACCCGGAGTGAAAGGAGAAGCAAACCTCCATTGCTGACACGTCTCCATAGCTCGGGTATGCCCACCGTTGCCGGAATCGCGCCCAAGCTTAGGGTTTACTCCATTCCCAATTCGAACCTGTGTCAAACAATCAAACAAACCGAAATCAGATATCAAACAGTAATCAGAAATCAAGAAAATCCACATGCAAACAGATTGCAATCGGCGAGAGAAGAAGGAGAAGAGAGACGAATCGGTCGGCGGGAGAGCTTTCCGTCGCGACGGAGAATCGGCGAGAGAGAGAGAGAGCGGCCGGTGAGGGTTCGAGAACGAGAGTGAGGAACGTGTTTGAGAGCGACGTTGAGAGGAAAAACCAGACCGGGTTCGCGAGAGAGATGAAGGAAACGATGAAGACAAAACATGGGTTTTGTTCTTCTAGACTTTCCCTTTCCCTTTTACTTTTCCTTTTTTAAAAATAAATATATTTTGTTTATTTGTTTTCCATGTGGGTGTGTCTGGTGGTGACAAGTGTCACCACCTGGTGTTTTTAAAAAAAAATAAAAAAATGGAAATTTCTTTTATTTTCTTTTATTTATTTATTTCATTTTGTTTAATTAAAAAAAAAATGTTAAATAGGAGAATTTGTAATAAATGTAATAATACATCATTTGGGCCATTGGATTATTTTCGAAGAAGAGGATCCGACGCACCTGATCGCCAGCATATGAGGAGTTTTGCGGAGTATTCGAGTTCAGATGGATTTCTCTTCGCATTGTCCAAAATCCGCGTCACCCAGGCTATTTCTAAACTTATCTTGCCAATTAATTATTTTTATCGTAAATAATATTTCATTGCGATGTAATAAATAATTGTTGGATCTGATAGTTTTTATTTGATGAGTTATCGATTAAACTATTAGCCGATTTTTCATCAAACAGAAAAAATCATCTCTAATAATTATTTAAATTTCCGATTGTATTGTATGGTATTTTGTCTGTTTATTTACTTATTCAGTATCTATTCACCAATGTACACTGTGCACACAATTAAAATTAAAATCAATTCGATTTCATCTTGATTGGCTCATACGCCGATTTCTTAAAGGGTCTCATGGTTAGGGATGGGCATGGCCATCCTCACGAGATTGGTTAAAGCCCTTGTTGCTTTAATCAATCATAACCCGAAAACAATATTGGTCTATATACCAATTTTCCATGCACCAGGGTCTCATGGTTGGGGACAGGAGCACCTATCCTCACGAGGTTAATTAAGTCCATATACTTGATTAATCATAACCCGCTTCCATTTTCTCTCAGCACGCGCATCAGAATGCTTTCATAATTTCAAGTTCTAAACCTCGATCCAACGTCGAGTTGCTTTTCAAAATCAATTTTCCTACAAAAAAAAAACAAAAAAACATAGTGGTATGGTATTTAATTAAATTGTTAGAGGTTCGCCCGACGATTTAATTAAAATGTAAAGTATTTGGGCCATTAGAGGGTAACCCAATGACTTAAAGACTTTATTCCATAACACTTAATAAAAGTGAACTTTGTTTCACCTCACTCTTTTCATAATAAAGATTTTGGATGAGAGATGATCGGTTGACCTCAATCACCAATCTCGAGTATCGAATCGTTAGAGGATATCCCAACGTTTTGGTACTTGTCATCTACAATTAAAATTAATTCAACTCACTCAAATTCTTTTATCGCTCATACGCGATCATCAAACTCTTTTCGGATAAAGAGTGTGCAATATTCGTTTCAAATGCGAGCGAGGACTTAAGCTTTTCAAACAAACAAAACAAGTCCTAGCTCAAAGCATTTGAAACGTCTAAACGCACGATTTTTCAGATAAAATCAATACAACAATTAAAGCCTTTTAAGAGGAACTACGAGTTTTGACTTTCCCATTGCACGAGGGAATATGTAGGCACAGTTAAACGGCCAAACTCAAAATAATAATAATCAAGTTTTATTTCTTTTATAACTTAGAGATTAGCGAATATACACACACACTTAGAATTAAATGGGTCCCATCGAGTACGATGGATGTAAGGGGTGCTAATACCTTCCCCTTACATAACCGACTCCCGATCCCACTTTTTGGTCACGAAGACCGCCTTATCCGCATGTTTGGGGTTTTATCTATATTTCCCCGTTCTTTTTAGAACGAATAAAATTAGGTGGCGATTTCACTGGTTTTCGAGAATTTGAAAAGATTTTTGAAAATCGAGTTGCTTCAGTTGGCGACTTCACTGGGGATCTTTTTTAAAGCAAGTTAACCCTAATTTAATTCTTCGCTTGTGTGTTTATTATTCCTTGCCTATTATTTCTTTATATCTTGTTGATATTTTGATATTGGGGCATTGTTTGGTTATTGTTACATAGATAAGCCCACTACCCAGGCTTCTAGGTCACCTTTTAGGAATAGAGGGGTTGCGTAGCCTAGGGCCACCTGACTCCATTGTCTTGTTGGACCGAAGCGAAGACTCCGCTTAGAGTTGGTTGTTTTAAGGAGGTTGTTGGCCCGCGATAGCGCAGGACATCGATCTTTGGACAAATGACCTATAACTCTAAGTTTGTTCATGTTGTCCTAACCGAGACCAAACGCTCAAATTTTGGATTTCGAGCATCCCGTTAAGAGCCGTTTCTTGGGGTATACTTTTACAAATACTATCGCCATGTAGGCCTCTCGCGCGATGATAGTGTTTGTAAAAAGGGGATCTGAGACCCCAAGAAATATTTAGCATAAAACATTAGAACCAACCTTGTTTGGGGAATTGTGGGTGACGTGAAACCATGTCCGACCGTCCTTTTAAACCCTTGTGCTATTTGGCTTTACATGTGATTTTGCGCATAACATCAATATGTATCGCATCACATCGCATTCTTACATGCATCACCAATTCTTACATGCATTATCATCACATCGCATTCTTACATGCGTTAATACTATATTACATCGCATTCTTACATGCGTTGCCATTATATTACATTTGCATTCTTTAATGCATTACCATGCATTTCATCTTCATCAGAAAGCTCATTTCATTTCTTCTGTCCAGAAATATCGAATTGTCTACTCGACGCGTTCAGAACTCCAAGGATGTCTCAAAGGACTATAGGCGAGCTTGACATGGTCGAACTATTGAAGGCGGAAGTTAAGCACTTGAAGAGTCGATGAGTCGGTCTTGGATCTCTTGCAAGTTGTCTGAAAGAGAATGCAACACCACACCAATCTTCGCAAGTTTGGTTGCTGCTCTATCATCTGATGTCTCCATGAGTCGAGGACATCCGCATGTGGCGAACTCTCCAGTTCGAAAGTCTCCCACTGAGTATTATCCTCGGCCTTCACCTTCGAGGATTCCTCAACAAGAATTGCTTGCTCCCCGATCAAAGAAGGATCCAAATCAGCGTATTAATCCGCATTACCGCCGATATGCTCAACAGGATATTCAGCCGATCCCGATATCATATTCTCGACTTTTGCCTTGCTTGATTCAGAGCGGTGTGGTGATACCAAGGGAGTTGAAGCCAGTACCAGGGGTTGCTAAGCCATGGTTTAACGAGAATGCCAGATGTGCTTTTCATGCTAACTCAGAGGACATGGCGAGTTTTGTTTTGCCTTCAAATGCACAGTTCAAAAACTAATTGATGACAAGGTTCTGTTTTTCAAACAAAATGGATCGAGCTTGGACATTTTTCTTGCAAGGTCTAATCATAGCAATTTTGAGAAACTTCCAAAACTCATTGGGACAATTGCTTGCCAAAAAGAAGTTGAGACTTTGAAGAGTAGTGATGAAGTAGATCAGATGTTCACTTCAGAAAAGGTGGTAACCTTCAGCAAAGATATCTCAAGTTCTAGCAAAGGGAAGTCGGTTGCAACACCAACTCATTATCCTCCGTTACCATCTTTTGAATCTTTACATCAACAACTTTTGTCTGATCTTCCTCAACTTCAGAGTCAGAACTCTCAAAATCAAACTGTGCCTCGGAATAATTTGGAAAGAAGGGAGGCTCCTCTTGATCCAATTCAATTACCTCATCAACTTCGCCGTTCGGTTCAAAGTTCATTGGTGGTTCCCAAATTTCTTAACCCACCAAATTTATTCCGCTTGGTTATGATCATAACGCGATGTGGATACCATGATGGAGCAGAGGCCACTCGATGAGGATTGCAATCCTTACAAAGCCAAAGTTCAGCAGTTGATTGACGAAATACTTGACTCTTCAAGGAGGGATTACATTTGTGAATGGCACCCAAGACTCAAGTGATCACCAAGACTATGAAAGTCATCGATCAACAAGTCAAGGCGAGCCAGGCCTCCTCAACAACGACAGTCGTTTATTTCTTTACTGCATTTTCATATGTATCTTGTTTAACTGTTTAAACTTTGTTTGCATGTAGAAAACTTGTTTGTTTTATCTTAATGCAATGAGTATGTTTGTCTTGAAGTAATCCATTTGTTGTCACTCAATCCATTCGTTATCACTCTTTAATTGATTTACGAGCATTTTGATACCAACGTTACCGAATCTTTCGCCTAGGCAAAGATTTGGAGGGAGGATGACGATAATTGAAAAACGCCAGGTCCCTAGTCATATGCTTTCGAGTAAAAACCTTGCTGATGATGTACAGGCCTTGTTTCAAATCCCTAAACACCGGAGATATAAGGGAGATAAACCCTCGTTAACCCCTTTGAGCCTTGAAGTAGGAGTTTCTTTTCTGTTCAGAAAAAACCCTCATCATTTTTACCCCAGGGGCGGGTAGTGTTCAGTTAATCTGATCAAGCGTTCAGAACTCACCAAGAGAGTGTGCATTTAAGGATACAATAATGGCTATCCTTCAAAAGGTTGAGAAAGGTCAGAACCACAGTAGTCGACCTCCATCTATCAATAGTGTGCATCAAAGGAGAATGATACCACATGGGTATCTCTCACACATCAGAAAGGTCAACGCATGACGACACCATAGCGGTTATCCCTCATCTACCTAAGGACTCAGATAGTCACCATCACTTTTAACAAATCAATAATTGTGTAAATTCACGACTTGTTCAAAAAAAAAGAGATGAATAGAAAAAGACAAAAAGCCCGCTAAGTCGGAACTTATTAATAAGTCGCTTAGGCAAAAGTCAGGCAAAATTTTAAAAAAAAAAAAAAAAGAAAATCTCGAAATGCATTTTCAGAGAAAAATTCTCAACAAAGAACAAGTCGTGTGATTAGACACCAAAGACAATAGGAGTGACTATCGTGTCCAAGAAACCTCGTATCGGTTCCTCAACCACCATAACTCCTCTCGAGAGATGAGTGCTCGTATCAGGATAGTTGAATTTAGGACTGAAGAACATCACGGAGAATGGGTGGGCACCAAATATTTTGAGCCTAAAAATCCTTTTTTCTAAAAACCGTGAACTGCACTAATGCTACAACCCTCAAAAGTCCTAATTGAAGCATGGGTTAATTCAAAAGCATATAACGAAGAGATCGCGTTTACGACTCCTACGGTGTGCTAACTATACGTGTTGGTATCATATGCTCGCCTTATCTTTCAAAAGAAAATTTTCGTGTTCCACTCCAAAAGTGTTTCACTCAAAAGTCATGTTTTCATACAAAACTTCAAGGCATAAATGTTGCATTATATTGTCATAACAAACATTCTTTTACATGTAAAACAATTATTTGACATTAAGGAAGTTCTCATAATGAACATCAGTGAAGAGTCCAACCTTGTCTAAAGGAAAGACTTGATCATCTCTTTGTGGGCAGGGCGTCTAAGGACTCCTTTGAGCATATCACAGGTTGTCTTCTCAAGATTCTGTTAATTTGGGGGCAATCAAATCGAAATTCAGCTCCTCGAATTTCCGCCAACCTAGGGGCAGGTCCTTAAAGAGCAATCAGCAGGTGATTTGGTCTTTCTCAAAAGAGCAGTTAGCCTGGGACAACTGTCATCCCATGTTTCAATCAACTTGAAGCAATCACCTCGAGACATGGGAGTCTCTCTAAGGCTGTTTACATTGGGGCATTTCGAACTAATCGGTTCCAATCAATCTGAGATAATTACTTCGGCGCGTGGAAGCCTTCAAAAGCTCTTGTTCCGCCAAGTTAGTCGCTCACTTGTTGATTGATCTGAAGCAGTTACTTCATAAGGTTAAAGCTCTCTTAATTGGAGCAAGCGTTCGTTCAAGAATCAATCAGCCTGAAGTAATTACTTCGAGACGTAGGAGTCTCTCAAAAGCTCGTCTGGGCGGTCTTCCGATGCTCGCATAGCTCCTTATTGATGCAATAATCGGGAAAATATTCGAGATGTAGAAGTCTTTCCAAGACTCATTAAAGCAAGCTTGCTAAAAGAAAGATTCATCGAAGCAACTACTTGAGACGTTGGAGTCTCTCAATGTTCATCCCGGGCATGTCGTCCATCTATGCAAAGTCTGCCACTCTAAGATTCGATAAATCTAAGGAGGTTATTTTGAGATGCGGAAATACTTCCAAAGCTCCTATCGAGGCATGATATTCCCATATCAGCATATCCAGTTCCTTTGAAATACTGATGATCAGTAAAGTATTGCGTCAGAATACAGGATGTCGGGACACTCCTTTTCGGGAAAGATCTTTAGAAGGTCTACCAGACTGAGGTCGATATATCTCTTAAGTGCAAAATCTAATGCAGCTGCATTCCCACGCATGGGGCACGTCTATAATCATCATTGTCTGATCAACTCAGAAGTTTGCTATTCTTCGTTCTACAAGAATTAGCATTGCAGCCCTTCCAGCGGCAATTCAATATGTGGAGCTTGGTCAATCATCTTGTTGTGCCATGTTCTTTTATCCATTGATCCCCCGTGGCGTCGGGCATTCAGTTTGATAACCAATACATCGACCAGTATATTCATGCATTCATTCATTCATGCATTCATATCATATACCACATTCATTCATAAACCTCATCCAGGACTCGGGTTATTCCAAGATCGGTTATTGATTGTTCTCAGCAGAATCATAATTTGAAGACTATTTTGAATGACAAATTCAGTTCTTCCGATCACAAGTTTGAGGGCTCGACCGTAATTGGTCTACAACGAGGATGATTCTCAAGTCGAATCTATTCTAGAGTGTTTGAGTTTCCCCAAGCGAACTCTTGTATCAAACGGAACTTCTTTATAGAGTTTCTTTTGGGGTACCCCATTAAAAGCAGGAGACTTTTCTCAAATGACAATCTAGCCTTTCTCCCCAGTGCCAAAAGAATGCTTGGGTGAAAGACATGTTGACAATATTGTCATCTCCCCAATGAAGTCTCTTCCCCAGAGAATCGATTGATCATCCCCAGTGAACTCTTATGACAACAAGATCGTTCAATTGGACTCCCCAGTGATGTCTTCCTTCTCCCAACAGTCAGGAAATCATGCATCATTTGCATTAGAAAAAAAAATCATATCATGCATATCATACTCATGCATTAGCTTCGGCTATTTGTTTTGCAGGTTTTTTCAACTGAAACTGCAAATGTCCTCGTAAGGATCAAATTGAAGGATTAGTTCTCAGACGACAAAATTATCCTCTTTGCTACAAACACAAGTTATATACTTGTATGGATCTCCACAACTGATGGTTTCTCCAATAGATACTTCTTCCCCAGCGAAACAGTTGTCTCTTTCAGATGGACTCTAATGTCAGCAAAATTATTCAACCGGGAATCCCTAGTGAATTTTCCACATGGTTTTCTTACGAAGTTTCCCCAGCGAAGCTTATTTCATTCCCCAAGTGAATCTCCTTCAGAGAGGATTACTACAATATCATTCTTGGTATTTTCAAAGATTTCTTTCGGACAAGAATCTTTTCAGCAAATTCTTTTGGCAGTGGCTTCTGCAATATACTCCTCTGAGGTGTTCTCAGAAAATTACATCAAACTTCTGGTGCGTTTATTTCCCCAGTAAGTTATCAACTACTCAACAAATAAATATCCACTCGGCGGGATGTTTATTCAAATCTCAAGATATTTTCTCCAAACTCGGACGTTGATCTACATATCCACTTGCTGCAACGCATTGTCCATACAATGTCAGCAAATTGAAGCTCATTACCCTAGAAGCTTTTCAGTCACAGGCGCTGAATCTGATTCTTCTATCAACGGTAAAGCTATCTGCATATAAATTGAAGATCTTGTCAACTCGGAAGTTGTTCAACATGTCCGTACATGTTCAGTAAGATCTCTCATCAGCAGAAACGTCGGAAACAAGATTTACCGACTTCATAAACATCTATATCACGCCGGTGTGCTGGATATTATTATGTTTATCCCCAGAGAATTATATTCTTGGGTGCGCTACTGATTTTGTTCTGCGGGTAACTCGGAAGTTACACGGTCAAAGACATTCAGCATGCCATGGCTCCTCGCACCTTCGTGCACCAACAATTCCTATATTGTTCTAAGCCATCCAATCAGAGAACTCTTTGTTAAGTTCTCAATCCTATTCAGAGGACTCTTTGTTAAGTTCTCAATCCTGTTATCAGAGAACTCTTTGATAAGTTCTCAATCCTGTTATCAGAGAACTCTTTGTTAAGTTCTCAATCCAGTCAATCAGAGAACTCTTTGTTAAGTTCTCAATCCTGTCATTTCAGAGAACTCTTTGTTAAGTTCTCAATCCTGTCAATCAGGGAACTCTTTGTTAAGTTCCCAATCATGTCATTTCAATTCTGTTTAAGGTCTCCAGGTAGTCCTTAGTTCAGAGAACTCTTTGTTAAGTTCTCAGTCCTTTGTTCAGGGAACTCTTTGTTAAGTTCTCAATCGTGTCGTTTTTCAATTTAGTCAATCAGGGAACTCTTTGTTAAGTTCTCAGTCTTGTCAATCAGAGAACTCTTTGTTAAGTTCTCAACCATGTCATTTCGATTTTTGTTTAAGGCCTCCAGGTAGTCCTTATTTCAGAGAACTCTTTGTTAAGATCTCAGTCATGTAAAAAATTTTCAGTATATTGTTTCTCTTTCGCTTGAGAAGTTCGTTTCTCTTCTCATAGCATTTTTCATTAAAATTATTGTAAAACTCATTTCGGTTACACAGTTATCCCCAGTGTTGTCAAAATTTCCTAGTTATTTCTTACCGTGTACTTTTGTGTTAAGGCATTCCGTTAATACTTAGTAAGTTTTTCCTTCAAGTGTTTTTCTTGGCTCCGTAACCAAGATTTGTTATCTGTTTTCTGTTGTGGCATTGATTTCCCGCGTCGGGCAAATTTTCGGGGTTCTCTAGTATTCAATCCTCTTCCACCTTGAACGTTCGAATGTTGCCAATCTTTCTCACTTATCAGGTTTAAGATGATTGAATAGGGGCAACTGTCGCACCCCAAAATTTACCCTCCTTTCCATAATATTTCTTGGAACATTCGTTCGTGCTTTTTCTTGTATCCACCAAAATTACTTAAAACGAATAATTTGTCAAAGATTCGTGGTTCTGAATTTCTTGAAGTTTATGATTTATTGGTCAATTATTCCATTTTTTGGGATTTCTTTTAAGTTCGTTTGAAGGTCTATGGTCTATAAAAGTATTTGAGTTTCTTAGACCATTTTTGTACATCCAAGTTTATATCGATTACAAGGTACGATGATTGTGGTTGATGCAAATCCATCTGGATTCCGATTCATAAAATTGTAAATTTCTCAAGCCCCAAAGGAAGTTCAAAGTTTTCGAGCCAATTGGGATGTTGGTTTATGATTCAACAAGTTGGTCGTAAGTGTGAGTTCAAAGGAAATTTTGAATTCTACTTAAAGAGCAATGCAAAATAGAATTATCGGATTTTCACAACAACTCGAATGTTCAAGGTTATAAGTTCGAATTCTAAGTCTTAAATTTACACCAACATTGGCAGATCGAAATTTCGAACACCGTTCAAATGCGGATCTCATTCAAATGTTCGAAAGAGCGTTACGAGTCCATTCAGAATTCTCACAAGTTTCGGAAATTTTGTCAAACTTGTATTGTGAACATTGTACCTAAGTTATTTCAATTCAAGTTCAAATTATAAGTACAATTTCATCAACATTCAAACCGATTTCAAAGGGATTTCAAGAGATTACAAGTTTGGAACGGTTATGTTGCACACTTCAAGGTACAAATTAAAAGCTTGAACATTTTGCGTCAATTCTTATGAGTTGTACAAATTGTGCCATTTGCAAATATCAAATCAAATTCTATTAAAAGTGCTCAATGATGATTCAAGTTTGTTACAAGTAGTAATAAGATTTGTTCGACATCTATTCGAACTCAAATGGTACATTGGTATCAATTCCAAACTAACAAGATCTGCTGTTACAAATGTTTCATCTCAAAATTCTAAATCCTAAAGCATTGTATCAACATTGGCAAAGTGGATTTCAAGTATCGTCTAAATGCGAGTTTCATTCAAAGTTTTCCAAACACATTACAAGTTCATTCGAAAATTCTTGCAAATATGGAGTGATTATATTACAAGATTCCTACGAGTTACAAAGAGACTAGACTCGAAGTTTTAACAATGCAAACTCAATTGATTCCTAATCTAATCTTAGGATTGCTAAATGAGTTCTTCGATGCTGCTTGCGAATGCTTTCAATCCCTACTTCCTTTGCTTCATCGATGTGAACCTTCCATCTTGAGTTATTCTCCGCCATCTTCTCTTCAAGCTCACCATTCCACTCGTCACATGAAACAAGAGAAAAATATGGTTAGAAGCATAAATATAATTGAAACGTAAGCAAAAACGCGAGAAATTGTCAGAAGATCGTTTCTGTTTGTCGAAGCCTCATCATTAGGCGGTTAGGCGGGAATCAGGTATTCGAACGATAAGCCTCATAATCAAAGATTAATCATCAGCGTTTGATTTGTTTACAAATCACGGGTTAAACCCGGGTTCACAAACAAATGCGACGGGCTGCAAGAGAAAAGAAGATAAAGCGACAAATATATTTTCCGGGCAGCAGTACGAGGCAACATTCTATTCTCAAACAGCAACAGAAAAAGTTTGAATAAGCAATCGATGCGACAATTTTTTCCGGGCAGCAAGCGTATATATAATCAGTTCATGGTTTATACAAACGGCAACATATTTAATCTCGGAGCGGTATACGATTCACAACGGTCAAGCAGATAATATCCAACAAAAGATAGACAAGTTGAGAAAGTAAGAGAAAAAGAGTAATCATCACTGACAGCATGGCCATTAACAACTAATGCAAGCAACAAACTCAGGGACAAGAGCAGGGCATGGTGATTAACTACTAACACAAGCAACAGCATAAGCTAAGATGAATGTGAGGATCATTCGAGAAAAAGACGAGCGAGAGAAAACCAAAAGATGGTAAAAACCAACATTACAAGCAAAAGGGACTAAGACCAAATATACATATCAGTTCAAGGATATTCAAGAGGGAGAGATTTCATTTTCCAGAACGAGAGAGAAAGAGAGGAGGACAGTTCACAAAATACACAAGGAGAGATCAAGTGTAGTATCAATTTAACCAATCCCAGCCAGAGTTAGTATCTGTACTATCAGTTCTACATTCCAAGGAACCAAAACGAAACAAACAAGTGTAGTATCCATTTTTCATCGTTCCAAACGGACAGAAAGAAGAGAGAGATAGAAAAATCGACTAAGAATAAAGAAGAAGGAAGATTCATTCAAGTTCGACAACCATTCAAAATCGTGAACTAACAACAACAAGCCCAGAAAACGCGGACAAACCAAGAAAAATAGCAAGCATACAGCATCATTTTCTCAACGCCAACAACCTTCAGACAGTTTGTTTTTCAGAAATATATATTCTGAAAATTCAGAGAAAGCAGAGAGGAAAAGAGTCAGAACGGTCTCACCCGGAGTGAAAGGAGAAGCAAACCTCCATTGCTGACACGTCTCCATAGCTCGGGTATGCCCACCGTTGCCGGAATCGCGCCCAAGCTTAGGGTTTACTCCATTCCCAATTCGAACCTGTGTCAAACAATCAAACAAACCGAAATCAGATATCAAACAGTAATCAGAAATCAAGAAAATCCACATGCAAACAGATTGCAATCGGCGAGAGAAGAAGGAGAAGAGAGACGAATCGGTCGGCGGGAGAGCTTTCCGTCGCGACGGAGAATCGGCGAGAGAGAGAGAGAGCGGCCGGTGAGGGTTCGAGAACGAGAGTGAGGAACGTGTTTGAGAGCGACGTTGAGAGGAAAAACCAGACCGGGTTCGCGAGAGAGATGAAGGAAACGATGAAGACAAAACATGGGTTTTGTTCTTCTAGACTTTCCCTTTCCCTTTTACTTTTCCTTTTTTAAAAATAAATATATTTTGTTTATTTGTTTTCCATGTGGGGTGGTGACAAGTGTCACCACCTGGTGTTTTTTAAAAAAAATAAAAAAATGGAAATTTCTTTTATTTTCTTTTATTTATTTATTTCATTTTGTTTAATTAAAAAAAAAATGTTAAATAGGAGAATTTGTAATAAATGTAATAATACATCATTTGGGCCATTGGATTATTTTCGAAGAAGAGGATCCGACGCACCTGATCGCCAGCATATGAGGAGTTTTGCGGAGTATTCGAGTTCAGATGGATTTCTCTTCGCATTGTCCAAAATCCGCGTCACCCAGGCTATTTCTAAACTTATCTTGCCAATTAATTATTTTTATCGTAAATAATATTTCATTGCGATGTAATAAATAATTGTTGGATCTGATAGTTTTTATTTGATGAGTTATCGATTAAACTATTAGCCGATTTTTCATCAAACAGAAAAAATCATCTCTAATAATTATTTAAATTTCCGATTGTATTGTATGGTATTTTGTCAGTTTATTTACTTATTCAGTATCTATTCACCAATGTACACTGTGCACACAATTAAAATTAAAATCAATTCGATTTCATCTTGATTGGCTCATACGCCGAT
This sequence comes from Vicia sativa, assembly GCA_021764765.1. Taxonomy (NCBI): domain Eukaryota; kingdom Viridiplantae; phylum Streptophyta; class Magnoliopsida; order Fabales; family Fabaceae; genus Vicia; species Vicia sativa. The sequence continues at coordinate 213,250,858 of CM038793.1, forward strand.
TTCTTAAAGGGTCTCATGGTTAGGGATGGGCATGGCCATCCTCACGAGATGGTTAAAGCCCTTGTTGCTTTAATCAATCATAACCAAAACAATATTGGTCTATATACCAATTTTCCATGCACCGGTCTCATGGTTGGGGACAGAGCACCTATCCTCACGAGGTTAATTAAGTCCATATACTTGATTAATCATAACCCGCTTCCATTTTCTCTCGGCACGCGCATCAGAATGCTTTCATAATTTCAAGTTCTAAACCTCGATCCAACGTCGAGTTGCTTTTCAAAATCAATTTTCCTACAAAAAAAAAAAAAACATAGTGGTATGGTATTTAATTAAATTGTTAGAGGTTCGCCGACGATTTAATTAAAATGTAAAGTATTTGGGCCATTAGAGGGTAACCCAATGACTTAAAGACTTTATTCCATAACACTTAATAAAAGTGAACTTTGTTTCACCTCACTCTTTTCATAATAAAGATTTTGGATGAGAGATGATCGGTTGACCTCAATCACCAATCTCGAGTATCGAATCGTTAGAGGATATCCCAACGTTTTGGTACTTGTCATCTACAATTAAAATTAATTCAACTCACTCAAATTCTTTTATCGCTCATACGCGATCATCAAACTCTTTTCGGATAAAGAGTGTGCAATATTCGTTTCAAATGCGAGCGAGGACTTAAGCTTTTCAAACAAACAAAACAAGTCCTAGCTCAAAGCATTTGAAACGTCTAAACGCACGATTTTTCAGATAAAATCAATACAACGAATTAAAGCCTTTTAAGAGGAACTACAGAGTTTTGACTTTCCCATTGCACGAGGGAATATGTAGGCACACGGTTCTGAAACCGTGCCAAACTCAAAATAATAATAATCAAGTTTTATTTCTTTTATAACTTAGAGATTAGCGAATATACACACACACTTAGAATTAAATGGGTCCCATCGAGTACGATGGATGTAAGGGGTGCTAATACCTTCCCCTTACATAACCGACTCCCGATCCCACTTTTTGGTCACGAAGACCGCCTTATCCGCATGTTTGGGGTTTTATCTATATTTCCCCGTTCTTTTTAGAACGAATAAAATTAGGTGGCGATTTCACTGGTTTTCGAGAATTTGAAAAGATTTTTGAAAATCGAGTTGCTTCAGTTATGAACTCCTCGGCGATGGCGACATCATTCCCTTATATTCCTTAGGTTATGTTTTCGCAAGATCTCCTACGATTAGAGTTGAGGTTGAGAAAATTATGTTGACATGAAACCTAATTATGTCAAAGTTGGTCACAAATAGTTAGTACAGGTATAGTTGTTACAAAAAACTAGTCCTCTGCAAAACTTTAGGTTTAGTTATTACAATTAATTAGTCCAAGACACAAGTGCATGTTTAGTCTAGGATATAATTAGTTTATTAATTTTTGCCCCAGTATGACCACTTTTGTATCAACCTTCAATACCAGTCCATCAATTAACATCACAAATAAGAACCAACACAGTTCACAGGTTAAAACAAACGATGGTCTTGCATAAACAGATCGAACCAAAGTAATAAGTTGTAATATAGTCCACAAAACCGACCACCAATATGCTATGCTGAAAAATCATAAATAATCCAAAACAAAAAAAACCAATTGACATCATTAACATTACATATCAGTCCATAATTTAGAAGTTAATATGTACACATGAATAACCATGCAATATCAATTCCTAATCTTTTCTAGTTACAATGGGAAGTCAATATGCATACAAAAATTCAATATCTATAAGAAAAGTTATATGCTAAATATAACTTTTTAATTCAGCTTCTATGGAAGTTCCACTCCTATACTTTGACACTCTTGAAAAACCGTAGCTCTTGTTCGTAAGATATAACAATGAGTCACATAAAGGTGAAGAAATTGTGATAATTCTTCCAGACTGATATTAGAGATGGATATGTCATGTAAACATCACTAATAGGATTAAAGCTTTGAATCCTATGGAGCACACAATTCAACACGACACAATACTGATGACCGTATATACAAAATCATTATCAAAAACCCTATGTAATTGTTAACTTATTATGATGCAAATTTCATATTATGTTCAACAACAAAATTCATGAACTGATTTGAATCATGTTAATACAAAATAAGAACCGAGATATTCAAAGTACAAAACATTAGTCTTCATTAGATCGGTAATAGGGTGAGACATTTGCTGAATCATCAGACATAGCTCTTTTTCCTGAACCCTTGTAAAATATATCAATATGTGTCATGTGCAATACAAATATGTAAAACTCAGTGTCTATTATCAACATACCTCAGTGAAAGTCCACGTTCTTAAACATTAGAACATGATTTATTGTAGAAAAACATCATTGGATTCCAGTTGTGATTGCAAAGCTCAAACAATTTATGCATTAATTGTAGAACCCATTTGTGGAACATAAGTTCCTTCCATGAATTGTCCAGCTGCCACGTTATCAATAAGAGTTAGCCAGAGTTTCTCCATGTCTCGTGAAATGGAATCTTCTTCTTGTTGACATGATTGACCGAGGTTATTATCCATATCCACCCGTCGTGATTGGTCAAAGAACAATAAGATACTGAAAATGTAATGTTGAAAATGAATAGGCCTATAATATGATGGAGGGACTACAGAACAAAAGAAATTGATTGAAATAGAAGTAATGGTATTCAAATATTTCAGATCCAACATTGTTGTGTAAATATTGGTTATATAAGTTTTCATCGTTGCAAACAAAAATTGTTGTATTAAATGGTATAGCTATTTATAAGAGTTTTTAGGACAAACAACTCATAGTCATACTTGTTAATCAAATCTGGTACATATATAACAACAACACTACATGCTGAACATATTTTCTTTCTAATATGCAGGAAATTAGCCACAGTAACCCTACATTATAATCAAACATAATCACATTCATACCTCAAACAAAAGCCCAGTGTCATCCATGGAATGAATATCCAAAAGCCCAACTCCAAAATCCCTACATAAGTGAATCCATCCAATTAAAGCAACATCAAAGTTTCATATCAGGTTCTTTTTAGTTCAACATTATTTGTGATTTATTTTAGTTAGAACTTAGAAGTCATAACCCCTACCATTATGAAAAATCAGTATAGGAATTTTGTTTTCACCCCATACTCATACCAGAAACAACATATGCGCATAATATTGAGTAGATTGAGCAATTTTAAAAAAGAATGAACCGAACATCAGCGCTTACTAATCGAACCAAAATTTGTGCAATAAAAAAACTTTAGAATCAATTATAACCAATCCAAGGAACTGTTTTAATTAAGAACATAACCGTAAAAGTTAACTTCATAAAAGTCTACATATTTATACAACTATTCTTATATCAATAACTTAAATGTAGCTTAATCTACTAAATTTTATAAATTTGTTTCCTAACAATAAAATATGTCCTTCACTTACACCATCCCTTTGCCGCTCACGTCCTATTTCCCCTCTAAACGAAACCAATAATTTTCTGCAAAAGTAGGAGAAGGAAAGTCATGACGTCTTCGCGTCCCTATGAACTTCACAAATTAAATTATGTATAACTTAGACAATAGCAGCAAGAGCCTAATATTTAATTTAAAATAATAGAAATAAAGTAATAAATAAACTTCATCCATAACTTATCTTTCTGAATCATAGAACATATTTGAATTTTCTGCGAGTTGTTCATGTCCAAATTTGAATTTTCTTCTCAATGAAAAGAACACAACAGATCATTGCAACAGAAACCAACCAACTGTAGCGGCAAAAACTGCGAGTATAAGCCATTGAATTGACATAACTCAAAAAATAACAAAAGAGTCGCCACCACGCTTTTATTTTATCCAAAAGACTAGAAAAAAGAGCGAATAAAATCTTAACAAAATAAGATCAGAGATCTGAGACCGGGGGTTAGTTATGCAAATGAAAAGTGTTAGGCACCCAAAGCATCTACGGTACTCCGCAGGAACATTTTTTGAAAATTTGTATATGTGCTAAAAAAAATATGTACAAAAATGTCTTGAGAGATGAGAAAAGAAGTATTTTTTTGTATAAATTTTGGTTTGATAGAACTTCCAATGAGTTCCAGGTCTACATACCAACAATATGCAATGTTGAAATCAAAACCAAGTAGTTCGGCTAGAAAAGACCAAAGTTGTGTGTTGGTTGATTTTAAGAAAATGTTAGTTTAGAAAAGTCACAAAGAGCTCAAAAAGAGTTTGCATGAGGTTAGGTGTTTTTTAGTCTTATAAAAAGAAAAGTCAAAGCATTATTAAATGGATTGAAAGTTTATTAAGAAAAGAAGTTTGAAAATTCATGGACCTAAGTCCAAGTTTTTTTTTGAAAGTGGTTCGAGTTTTGAAAACAAGAATCCTTTGAAAAAGAGGGAAGATTTTGAAAATTAAAGAATGGGGAGGAGATGAAGAGGCTAACATATGTACATAAAGTAAAAGGTAAGAGTAAAGAAAGATATAACCGGGTGAGAAGACTAGTACTTGACATCAAGAGCCAACACCATATCCTATCCTTTGGATTACCACATCAACAACAAATAATCAAACAAAAAAATAAGGCTTCGGATAAGTCAATGCTTTTGATGAACTCTTTTGTCTTAAGAAAAACGGGCAGAGTAACGGTTGTATTTCGAGGAAATTCACTCTTAATCGAGTATAACGGAATAACCTGCATACAAAGACAATAACCAGACAAGACAAAATAACACCAAGGGCACAAAATCTCCAAATTGAGTTAGAGGTCCTAATCCTAAGTCCAAAGATCAGACTCCAAGCATAGGGATAGTAACCAAGTCCAATTTTTTTATGTTCAAGTTGAATTATTAAGTGCCTTGGAAAAGAAAAATAAATCTCAAGTGAGAAAATTCAAAATAACAAGAAAATAAAATGCTTAAGTGAGCAAAGGAAAAATGACAAGAAAATAAAATGCTCAAGTGAGCAAAGAAAAAATGGCACGAAATGTAAATGGTAAAATTAAAGTGCATAAAACTAAAGAGCATAAAAGTAAATGCAGAAAATAAAGAGCGAAAAATAAAAAGCAATTAATAAATGTTAGCAAGATGACCATATTGAAACTTGTCAAGTATATCATCGAATTATTAATTATTTGTCGCCAGCGAGGTGACCATCTTGAAACTTACGCATGAAGACTTTCCAAAAGCTTGACAGAATCAACGCGACCACACGACAAGTTTCAATTATTTTTTGTCAATGTTCGCGTTAAAAAGTGACGCGATAGGGAATCGAATCTGAATCCGGAATCTCTGGCTCGAAACGATTTACTCTTTTGATTTGTTTATAAAGATGTCGCGAGCATCAAGCTTTATTATTTCCAACACAAGAAAATGATTATGAAAAAGGGGAAAGCTGCAATACCATCAATTGATTTGATATGCATTACGACTAGCGCGAACTAGACGCAATGCATTGGGGAGATTCCGGGCAAGGGGGTTTGTTATATAAAGGGAATAGATGGAGCACCCTAAATATATATGGTTATCCTTAGCTTTATATATGAATATGTTTGATATGTTTGTGTGTTTTAAATTGCTATTTCTATGATTGGGAAAGTTTCTCCTTTGGATTTTAAGAAAGGTAGACTATGTGGGATTCTAGGTTTTGTTATTATTGTGCTCGCAAAGATTATTGGGATCCTCTGCATACATATCCCTTAATGGGAATCAGAGCATTTGTAGCTCGGATCTAAAGGGATCTATGGTTTGTTTGGTTTGAGGGAGAAAGAAATTTGCTCGCCAAGGATGAGACCTTGTGCCTACGTATTCTCAAAAGGATGTTGAGAAAGTCAGAGCAATCGTAGTTCCCACTTATGCTAGTGGAAGCAACGGGATGTTATTAAGAGACAAAGACAGATGTCATCTTAATGAAAAAATGTATCTAATCTATTTCATCACATGCATTTTTGAAAGGTTTTGATTAATTGAATCTTTCGTCGTAAGTTATAGGTGTTTTGCTTGAGTGTACAAGCGTTACCACTTACAAGTTTAAGAAAGATGTTTGAAAAATGATTGAATCTTTTAATTGTAAGCATTGGGTGTTTTGCTTGAGTGTACAAGCGTTACCACTTACGATTAAGAGATGTTTTTGTTTGAAAAGAGTTTGAAAAAGTTTTTGATTGTATGTGATGTGATAGATGAGATACTTCTTCCATAGAGATGATAAATGTCTAAATCTCGAGGAGAAATTAATTATGGATTAGGGGGATGCCTTTAAGAAGCTCGTTGGTCCTTGTATTGTAAGCCCAAGAGGAGGCATTCCGAGGGTCATCGAGGGTCCTTGTATTGTTAGCCCAAGAGAAGGCATTCCGAGGGTCATCGAGGGTCCTTGTATGAAGCTCAAGAGGAAGCTATAGGGTATGGCTGGCTTTGTCTTTAAGAGTGGTTTCACCGAGAAACCATCCTCTTAGGATTCAAGAGTGATTTCACCAGGAAATCATACTCTCAGGGTTCTATCCTAGCGCGGGTGATTCTTTGTATTGGAAGCCCAATAGGAGGCTGTTAAGAGATTTCCTGGTCTCTTTCTTGTTTGATGCCCAAGAGAAGGCTAAACTCAATGAGGAGTTCTTTTGAACGAAGCCCAAGAGGAGGCTGACTCAATAGGGGAGTGTTGTCTTATACGAAGCCTAAGCGGAGGCTAAACTCAGTAAATGAGTTTTCTTATATGAAGCTTAAGAGGAGGCTGAACTCAGATGAATGAGTTATCTTGTACAAAGCCCAAGAGGAGGCGAACTCTATAGGGGATCTAATTGTTAGACTAGTTTGTTATGTTATAAATAGACAGTTATATAAACAAGTGTATGAAGTCTATTCACAGGAGTTTATGAAGGAAATATAAACAAGTGTGTAATGTTTATTTACAGGAGTTTATGAAGGAAATATAAACAAGTGTATAAAAACGAGCGTCTGAAACAAGTGTAACTTGAATATTTACAAGTTTCAATGTGTACAAAGGAATGAATATGTACACGAAGGGATATTTATGTACAAGGAAATGTGCATGTACATAGGAGGGTTGGGACTTACACCGTGAGGGAGGCCCATTGGTTTTAAGAGAAGTTTCACCGGGAATCATTCCTCTCTTGATACCAATGGAATTGGTGTATAAACAAGCGAATAAACGAACGGAAGTTTGCTATACTTGAATACTTACAAAGATATCTGTATTATGTACAAGTAAAATTGATATGTACATAAAAGAATTGGATATGTACAAGGAAATGACTGTGTACATAAAAATAATTGGGACTTACACCATGAGGGAGGCCCATGATCGGTTAAGAAATTCGAGGAAAAACGGGTTCGGTTTTATCTCCAAATCGAGTCGGTCATGGAAAAAAGGTGTGTACATTTAATGAAATGTTTTGGAAAGGTTTTAAAAGTATTTTTGAAAGATGAAATATATCCACAAGAAGTTTGAAAAAGTTTCGAGTTTTGAAAGTTTGAAAAGAACATCTTTGAAGTATTTAAGAACACCTTAAAATGTCTCGTTTTCGGCTCAACGAAAATATAATCAAAAGAAATATTTTTGGATTTTTTTGACATCGTCATAAAATAAGTATATTAAATGACAAGTGTGTAATAAATCATCTCAAAATGAGAAGTTTTGATTGGTTTTTGAAAGTATTGAAGTTTGATAAAAAAATATGAAGAAGGGAAAAAAAGTGACAAAATGATCCCAAGGGGATTCGACCCCAGGACCATTGGGCAAGGCAAGGCAAAGGACTAAGAGTGAGATGGAAACCGCTGGGGCGGCAATACATCCGTTCATATATCTTACTCCATTTAATTATATTATAAAATGAAAATTTGAATTTCTGGAAAAAACCAAGAACACGCGCGAACATGTTCTTCTTCTCCAATCTTCATCCAATCCCAGATTCTTTGTTTCTTAATGAAATTGAAAGCTATAAACATCAAACTTGCTCGAAATTTAACCAGGAACATGATGGTGGTGGTTAATTTCATTTATTTTTAGTTTAAGATGATTAATTTTTCCAGAACACTAAGAACCCTAATTTTGAAAATTCAAAGTGAAATCGTGTATGGCCATGGAATTGATCAATTGATTGAGGGTTAACAATCAGTGAAGGTGCAGAAACAAAACGGCCAAGCGTTTTTTGAACTAGAATGCATGAATTATAGAGTTCTAAGTATGAGTGACTTACCTCTTTAAACTGAATCGAAATCTTTGTTAGAGTGTTTCCAGTTGATGTTTGATGATGGCTAGAGCACCACTGAACCTTATGGAAGGTGTTTGATCACTATGCTTGCTTTGAAATGGTATGAACTACTCCACCCAAGTCCTACTGCAGTTCCTTGGTATGAGTTTCGAATTCGAGTTTGGAGGTGTTACAGATCAAGGATAATGATCTGGATCACTTATATGAAGTATGTGGATGATGTTTGAATGATAAAATCACAACTTGCTCGAGCAAATTAACAATTTGAAAGTTAAGGCAAGTTTTGCAAGCTTTTGGTTTTAAACATGGATTCTGAGTTTGAGCAGTTCTTAAGTTGATTTTAAGTTTCAAACAAGTTATATTTGATGTTTAGAACATGTTAGACACCAAGTTTCTCACAACTTTTCACAAGATTTGAAAAATGCAAAATCCTCACTTTTGAACTATGAAATTGGAAATTCAAGAAAGAAGAGTGAAAGCTTGTTTTGCATAGCTTTGGTGTGGTTTGAATTTGAGAAAATGACCTCTATTTATAGGTCAAGAACTCTGAATGGTAAGTGAAGAAGATTGGCTTGAACTTGAGCAACTTGCCTTCAAGGGCAAGAAAGACATTTTTGCCATAAATGCAAATGGAATATTCTTTTAACCATGGTTAAAATCTTACTTGATCTTATCTCCCTCATAATTACTTCTCATCTGATTTTTATCAGCTCTAGCCTATCTCAACTTGGTGACAAGGCTTCTAGAAGGAGATTTTTTGCAAAAATGACTTATAACTTTGAAGTATGAACTTGAAATCCAAGGCTTTTGGAGCTCTATGTTTCAAAATCAAAAGTATAGCTAGACAAAATGGTTTTGCAAGTTTTTGGACAATTTGGAAAGCTTGTAACAAGGGCTACAACTTTCATGTTTTGAGTTTTTTCTAATTCCAAATGGAACTATGTGAAAAATTGCCATGAATGTAGGAAAAAACATGTTTTTTTCTAACACTTAAAATTTTTCTAAGTGTTGGAAATTTTGAATTTTTGTTGACGTTTCCAAATTTCTTGATTTTTTATGATCATGATGGATCATTTGAAATGTTTTGATGATTGAAAAAGTTTGGTCTTGAAAAAGTTGACCAAAAGTCAAGGTTTGACTTTTCTGTGCAGATGATTTTTTATCAGACGATTCAGAATTTGTCTGATGAAAAATATGAACTTCTGTGATGTTTTGAATCAAGAAATTAGGTCAAAATGTTGCATTGAAGATGTTAAGATCAATCTCCAAGCAAATAGATCATTCAATGAGCAAAAAGTCAGTGATTCCCTATCCTCGACAAAAACCCTAATTGGTCGATTCTTGATAGATCATGAGAAAAAGTTGGGAATCTGAAGATCAACTGTTGATAATTGATTAAGATAGATCAATTGAGGTGAGGGGAAACTCAAACCCTAATTGATCACATCTTGATCAGATGAAATTTTGATGAAACCCTGATTTTGACTTCTAGAAGCCACACACGATCTATTCTGTTCTGAACTGTTAGTGATGCAGTGATGAATATGTGAGGTGGTATATTAGGTCAAAAATTGGGGTATGACAGATGCCCCTATTTAAGTTTCTTTAACCTGAGATATGAAGATGAATATGTTCGTCTCGATAGGCGTGAAGAGACTTAAATATCAGAATACGCAAATTTTGGACCTAAGATACCAAAAAATGCGAGTGATGCAAAATGATTACAGAAAGTTTACCCAGGAGGTATCAAAGATTGATATATCGAGGGAATGATTGTGAGGATGACTCAATATGTCTAAGAAAGGAGAATCCTATTTGTTTGGGAAACAAGCAATATGTTTCATTGGGAAAATAGATTCACAAAGCATGTGAGTATCTGTTTCGCTTTGGGAAACGAGGAGATTACCTTCTGTCAGCCTTGTGACAATGTTTAAGATAAGTGAAAATGATATTACCAATTATCAGCCTTGTGAGAATTTATGGTAACGAGTTCTGAAGATATTACCAATTATCAGCGAAGTGATAACTATAACAAGGTAAATTTTTTTGAGAAATTTACTGAGTATTCAGCCTTGTGAATAACAGTCAATGATGGAAACAGATCTCAAATGAGTTTCTATTTTCACAACTACAATCTTGCCAGGGATCTCTCTTTCTTGAGAAAATGCGTGCATTTTGATTGAAAAGACACAGGTTTTTTCTTTTTTAGACAGAAAGACAACTGTGGGGATTTTTGAACTTTCATGATTTGAACTTGCTGAGAAGAACAATCTTTTTATGACAAGCTTCAAGATGAAAAGGAAATAAGCGGCTCGGATGACAAGGCTATTGCTTATTGTTTGCAGGTAGATTTTCTGTGAAATCTAAACCTGAAAAGATTAGAGACAAGGTTCTATCCAGGAATGAGCTGGAAAGAAAGGGTCAATCAAGACTTCGTTATCAATGAGGAATGCTCTCAGCTGGGGAACATGATAGAGAAAAGATGTATTTCTTTGCTTGGGGATAATCTACTGGAAAGATAACATACCCACACTTGTTTTTTTCTTGGGAGCAAATGCAACCTAAACAAGTGATATTGAAGCAAACATTTGAGAAATGCAGAAATGCATTAATGATGCCGTTATGTATGAATGAAGAATGTCATGAATGTCATATACATGCTGACGATACTTGAAAAGATAACAAAAGGGTATTTGGGAAAAGGACTACGTCACAGTTCAAACAAATACTCAGCAAAATCCGCAGCAATGGCGTAGACGTTACTGATGATGAATCTGAGTTGCATGCTTTAAACTTTCTGAAAAAGGAATTTCATTGGCAACGTTGTTGGGAATTCTTTTTGGATAAGAATACCGTCCTTTGATGATCTCTGTTAAGGAGAAGAAGACTTCTGTAGCAGTTGTTCTATCTTTCAGAGGTCAAAACACTTATGGAGAAAACTGTTGAAGTTCTTTCTGTGTTCATAGTTCAAAGGAACATTTTGCTTTTATTTCAAAATTTTGAAATAAAAATTCATTTAAAACTCCTTTTTTTTGTTTGTTTCAAAAGTGATTTTCACAATAAAAAACGTTATTTTGCAAAATAGGATAAAGCAAGAATTGCAAACAAATGGGCACAAAGCTCAAATTTATTGATAGAATGGTAATTAGCCAAAGGCGTGATTCCATGAACTATTTACAAAAGTTGGAAATGATAATTTATTGGGAAAAAGCTACATTGAAAGCAATAACCACTATTATCCCTAACAACTTTGAATTCCAACTGTGCTTGTTGCTTTAGAAGATTTGATTGAAGATCCGTTAATGGAAGATTCTTCAGATAGACGAAGTACAGACTGATGCAGTTACTTTGTCATTTTTTATCCTTAATTTTTGCATAGATTGCCTTTTCAGGTTTTTTCAATCTATCAGGATAATTTCTGTTTATTGTCTCTAATTTTTGCCTAGACCGCCCTTTCAGGTTTTCAGTCCACCGAGACGCTCATTTTTGCCTAAGCCGCCCTTTTCGGGTTTTCGACTTACCGAGCTGTTCTTTTGTTTTTTAGACAAAGTATTTCTTGACTGCATCAACATTCATAGGATGCGGGAGTTCATCACCGTCCATGGTTGTGAAAGTCATAGCACCGCCAGAAAAGCTTTTTTTGACGATGTATGGGCCTTCGTAATTAGGAGTCCATTTGCCCCTAGAATCTGGTTGAAAAGACAGAATCTTTTTAAGCACGAGGTCGCCTTCTTGGAATTCACAAGGTCGAACCTTTTTGTGGAAGGCTTTCTTCATCCTTCTTTGATATAATTGTCCATGACATAGAGCGGTCAGACGCTTTTCTTCGATTAAGTTTAGCTGGTCGTATCTGCTTTGACACCATTCGTCCTCAGATAACTTAGCTTCCATGAGAACTCTCATTGATGGAATCTCAACTTCTACGGGGAGCACTGCTTCCATGCTGTATACTAGAGAAAAAGGAGTTGCCCCTGTTGAAGTACGTATTGAGGTACGATACCCATGTAGAGCAAATGGCAGCATTTTGTGCCAGTCTTTGTAGGTGATGACCATCTTTTGGACGATCTTTTTGATGTTCTTGTTGGCAGCTTCAACGGCGCCGTTCATCTTTGGCTGGTAAGGAGATGGGTTATGATGCTCGATCTTAAATTCCTCACACAGTTCTTTCATCAATTTGTTGTTCAATTTTGATTCATTATCTATAATGATCTTACTTGGAACTCCATATCGGCAAATGAGGTTGTTCTTGATGAACCTCACCACCACTTGTCTTGTGACATCGGCGTAAGATGCTGCTTCGACCCATTTGGTGAAGTAATTAATAGCTACTAAAATGAAGCGACGTCCGTTGGACGCTTTTGGTTCAATCATCCCAATCATGTCCATGCCCCACATGGAGAAAGGCCACGGAGAGGAGAGAACATTGAGTAGAGTTGGTGGCACATGGATCTTATCGGCGTAGATCTGACACTTGTGACATCTCTTGACGTGTTTACAACAGTCGGATTCCATTGTTATCCAATAGTATCCTGCTCTCAAGATTTTTCTGGACATTGCATGCCCATTTGAATGGGTTCCAAAGGATCCTTCATGCACTTCGTGAATTATCGTGTCTGCCTCGTGTCTGTCCATGCATCTAAGCAAGACCATGTCGAAGTTTCTTTTGTATAGCACATCTTCATTCAGGAAGAAATTTCTAGAAAGCCTCCTTAGAGTTTTCCTATCTTTGTGCGATGCCCCGAGTGGGTATTCCTGAGTTTGAAGGAAATGTTTGATGTCGTGGAACCACGGTTTATCATCGAAGACTGCTTCAGTTGCAGATACATATGCAGGTCTTTCAAGGCGTCTGATACCGATCTTAGGCATATCGTTCCAATGGTTAACTTTGAACCTGGAAGATAGAGTAGCCAGGGCGTCTGTCATTCGATTCTGATCTTGAGGGATATGATGCAGTTCAACTTTGTTGAAGAAAGTCAACAAACATCTTGCATAATCTTTGTAGGGAATCAAACCAAGATGATGAGTTTCATACTTGTCTTTGATTTGATTGATCACAAGGGCTGAATCTCCATATATGTCAAGGATCTTGATCCTTAAGTCGATGGCTTCTTCGATACCCATGATACAAGCTTCATATTCTGCGATGTTGTTGGTGCAATCAAGTAGCAATCTGGCAGAAAACGGGATATGAGAACCCTCGGGAGTGATGATGACTGCCCCAATTCCATTGCCAAAAATGTTAACTGCTCCATCAAAAATTAAGCCCCATCTAGATTCTGGATCAAGACCTTCTTCAGGTAGCGGTTTGTCACAATCTTTCATTTTTAAGTACATAACATCCTCATCAGGGAAGTCGAACTTGAGAGATTGGTATTCGTTGATTGGTTGATAAGCCAAGTGATCGGCGAGAATGCTTCCTTTGACCGCTTTTTGAACACGGTACTGGATGTCATATTCAGATAATAACATCTGCCATCGAGCAATTCTTCCTGTTAAGGCAGGCTTTTCAAAGACGTGCTTGATTGGATCCATTTTGGAGATTAACCAAGTCGTGTGATTGATCATGTACTGACGGAGACGTTTTGAAGCCCATACCAAAACACAACATGTTTTCTCGAGCATGGAGTAACGAGTTTCACAGTCTGTGAACTTTTTACTCAAATAATAAATGGCATGCTCCTTCTTACCAGTTTCAACTTGCTGTCCAAGCATGCAGCCCATGGAATCTTCTAGCACGGTAAGGTACATGATTAATGGTCTTCCTTTGATTGGAGGAATCAATATTGGTGGTTCTGACAAGTATTCCTTGATACTGTCAAACGCTTTTTGGCAATCTTCTATCCACACAACCTCTTGATTTTTGCGGAGAAGCTTGAATATCGGCCCACAAGTGGCAGTCATTTGAGAGATAAATCTGGAGATATAATTCAACCGTCCAAGAAATCCTCTGACTTTCTTTTCTGTTTATGGCGTAGGCATTTCTTGAATAGCTTTGACTTTGTTAGGGTCAACTTCAATACCTCTTTGACTGACGATGAAACCTAGGAGTTTTCCAGATCTTACCCCAAAGGTGCATTTATTAGGATTAAGGCGAAGTTGAAATTTCCTTAGTCGCTGAAACAACTTCAAGAGATATTCTATATGCTCTTCTTCAGTGTCAGACTTTGCTATCATGTCGTCCATGTAGACTTCGATCTCTTTGTGCATCATGTCATGAAAGAGAGTAGTCATCGCCCTTTGGTAAGTTGCGCCTGCATTCTTTAATCCAAACGGAATTACTTTATAGCAAAATGTGCCCCATGGCGTGATGAAGGATGTCTTTTCCATGTCTTCGGAAGCCATTCTGATCTGGTTATAGCCAGAGAAACCGTCCATGAAGGAAAAGACGTTGAACTTTGCAGTACTATCCGCTAGCATGTTGATATGCGGTAGTGGGAAATCATCTTTTGGACTTGCTTTGTTCAAGTCCCGGTAGTCAACACACATTCTGACCTTTCCGTCTTTCTTTGAGACAGGAACTATGTTGGCTAGCCATTGAGGATATTTAGAGGTGACGAGGAAACCTGCGTCGAGCTGCTTTTGAACCTCCTTTTGTATTTTGTCAGCCATGTCAGGGTGAACTCTTTGCAGTCTTTGTTTAACTGGCGGACACTCCGGATTTAAAGGCAAGTGATGCTCCACGATGCTGGTATCTAAACCCGGCATGTCTTGGTAGGACCAAGCAAACACATCGACATATTCTTTGAGAAGATCTATCAGTTTGCCCTTGACGTTCTTGTCGAGTAGAGCTCCGATGTTCACTTCTTTTTTGTCTTCCTCAGAACCTAAGTTGATTGCTTCCAAAGGCTCTTTGTGAGGCTGAATGATTCTTTCCTCGTGTTTAAGTAGTCGAGAAATCTCATCCGGGATCTCTTCTTCAACTTCTTCCTCGGCATCGAACACAGGGAATTCAAAGTCGGGAGAGAGTATAGAGTTATTGCGTTCAATGGATTTGTCCATCTGTTAATCTGCATGTTTGATTTATGTTTGATTAATTAACTTTTCTCTTTTTTTTAGAAAAAGTTAATGTGAAAGTGTATGCAGATCTTTTATTATTTTTTTTTTTTTGAAGATTGTTTGTTTTTATTTGGGTTTTTTAGAATTACCATTTCCAAGAAAAGGGTAAAAACGAAAAACAAACACAAAATGTGGAATCAAAACAACGCTTTTATTTATGATTCACAATATGAAACAGGGCCCTAAATACAAACTCATTTGTCTTGGGCAAGACAAAGAGAAATTATTTAAAAGCTAAACCCTATAAAACATCTCTTCGCTTTGGGCAAGGCGAGAGTTCAAAACAAACTACTTAGAACTATGAACATTAGTCTGAGCTTTAACAGGCTTCCAATAATGGCGAACTCCTTGGAAGTCAAGATATTCTGGTAGTTTTCTATTTGCCTTATTTCTTGAGTAGACTCTGGTCGCTGGTCGAACAGGCTTCGAAGACTCTGGACGGTTGACCTTGCCCTTTGTGCTGCTGAAGCGATCTTCTTCTGCTTGATGGGCAGATTGAGGAGCATAATATGCAGCATATGTGTTTTCAAGTGGCATGTATCCTGGATTCTTGGGATGTTCTTTCCAATCTTCTGAGTGGAGAGACTCATTGTCTGCGACGCTTTCCAATTTGTTTCCATAATTGTCCTCTTGATCTTCGTTAATTACGTTGATGTAGTGATAGTTAAGATCTGTTTTAACAAACTCCGCAGGCGCGTTAAAGCAGAGATCTTCATTTGGGATCTCAATCTGATGATGAGATCGAGAAGATGTGTATAACTCTTCTGATTGACTAGGATACTCAAAAGGATCGTCCCACCCAGTTGGTTGGATATCTTCAATTTTGATTTTTGAGCTTTCAGGTGCAGTGTATTTCACCATGTAGTCAAACTTTCCACTTGGTTCTCCCAAGGTATCCCAAACTTCAGAAGGGATAGGTGGGTTTTCATTCTCATTCTTTTGTAGGGACATGCCTTTGAATTGGTCAGTCGGAGGATACAATGGTGCGTACGCTTCTTCCTGGGACACATATTCAGAGCTAGTAAGATAAGTGCTCCACTCTTCAGATTCGGAGAGATCGTCTTCATCACCTTCATTGGTAAGAACGTTAACCTCTTGAAGAACAGGGTTTAAGAAACCCCCACTGTGGAATACTTCTCTGATTGGGCAAAGAGTTTCATCCCTTTGATTGTTCTTAGGAAATACTGGAGCAAATCCAAGCCCGGTCTTTGTCTCGTTGTTGACAGGTTTTATTACTTGTCCCCAACCTGCAGCATTACCGTCTTTCACTATCTGCGCTGCTTCTTTGTAAGAGGAGATAGACGATCTGCTTTTGCTTGTAGATTCATCTTTTAACGAAAGTCCTTGGAACTGTGTCCCCTCAATGTCGTTGGTTGTGATGAAAGAAAAGCTAGACAAATGGCTTACTAGTAAAGCTTGTTCACCGATGATCGTTACTAGCTTCCCATTTGCTGTGAATTTTAGCTTTTGATGGAGAGTGGATGTCACAGCTCCTGCTTCGTGTATCCATGGTCTTCCTAGCAAACAACTGTAAGCAGCTGGTACGTCCATGACTTGGAAGGTGATTTGGAAGGTATGCGGGCCGATTGTCATTGGAAGGTCGACTTCCCCAATAACATATTTTCTTGACCCATCAAAGGCTCTTACCACTATATCATTGAATTTCATCGGCGTTCCTTTGTAAGATAAACGAGCAAGAGTCGTTTTTGGCATTACATTTAAGGATGAACCCGGTATCCACTAGTACGTTGGACAAAGAGTCTGATTGGCAAATCATTGAGATATGCAGAGCCAGATTGTGATCTTTTCCCTCCTCTGGGAGTTCTTCATCACTAAAGCTTAAATTGTTGCAAGCTGTTATGTTGCCTACAATTCCACCAAATTGATCTGTAGTCACGTCGTGATCTACGTAAGCTTGATCTAGCACTTTCATCAAAGCTTCTCGGTGGGCTTCGGAATTTAGAATTAGAGATAGTATCAAGATTTTGGAAGGAGTCTGCATGAGCTGACCCACAACTTTATACTCACTTTTCTTGATTAGCTTCAAAATTTCATCGAAATCTGAGTTGACGTTGTTTCCATAAGACGGACCAACGTTTATGTTTGGATTACCAACAAGAATCCCCATGGGATTCTCGGGAGGTGTATTAACTGGATTTTGTCCAACAGCGGGAATAACAGGTTGCTTTGATGGCAACGGGGTATACACACGTCCTCTTCGCGTTACTCGTCCAATTTCAGCGATGTTGACAGCGGTTGAAAAAGTTGGTACGGGTTTCTCCTTCCCCATCTTCTATCATAGTTGCACTGTATTGATAGGGAATTGCTTTGTCAGAATGATACGGAACAGGACCAGGTAGACAGATCACCAAAGGAGATTCTAGAACTTTTGGACCGTTGTACTCAACTTCTACACACTTGGGCACATTGAAACAGGGGATAATGACGTTTACTTTGGGAATTTCCGAGTTGATATTTGAGACTAAAAGCTCATGCGGAAAATGCCCTACCATATTCACGTCATAGTCGTTTCTGTTCCTGAAGATCTGAATATCACCAATGTCTATTAACCGTTGGATGTCTGCTCTCACAGTTGGGCATCCTCGAAGATCCCTGAAGCAGATTCTGCAGGCTATGCAGTCGTGTTTAACGAAGGCGCCCATTGTACTGTATGTATCATGGAGCTGTACCAAACTTTCTCTTATCATATTCACGTCACTGACAAGATACCGATCTGTATTCCTTAGTATCAAATTCACGGTATGTCCACTATGATTGGGAAGTGGATTTGCTTGCACGTTTGGATTTGCATTCCTGAAGGAAAGAAGATTAGTCCTTACTAACCTTTGGACTTCAGCTTTTAGGGCTATACTATGTTCAAGATCATGACCCGGTGCCCCTTGATGAAAAGGGCAAGACACGTCTGGTTTGTACCACCAGGGTAATTTTTCTGGTACTGGAGGTGGTGACCTCGTTTCCACAAGATTCCTTTCTATCAATGCAGGATATAATTCCGTGTATGTCATCGGAATTGGATCAAACTACGAGACCCGACGTGCACGGTTCTGATTGTTGATTTGTTGAGCCTGTTGTCGAGGTTGTTGAGTTTGCTGGAATTGCGGGGTAATGCCTACGTTTGAACTTGTATTAACAACTGGTGCTACTGTGGCTACCTGTTGTCGGCGACTGACATTTTTCCTTGATTTCTCTTGGGATACCATTCCTATGTCATGTTCTTTTTTCTTCGGGAAGCTGGCTCCGACCCTCTTTGTTCCGCTTGAAGACCCTATTTCTTTGGTTAGGCGTCCTGTTCGGACTCCTCCTTCTAGTCGCATTCCCATGCTTACCATTTCAGTGAAATCTCCGGGAGTGCTGGCGATCATGCGTTCGTAGTAAAATGGGCCAAGAGTGTTCAAGAAAACCTTGGTCATTTCTTTCTCCTCTAACGGTGGATTGACTTGGGCAGCAATTTTCCTCCAACGTTGGGCGTATTCTTTGAACGTCTCTTTTTCCTTCTGGGACATGGAGCGGAGCTGGTCTCGATCTGGAGCCATGTCTAAATTGAATTTGTACTGCTGGACAAAGGCTTCACCTAGGTCATTGAATGTCTGGATATTTGCACTATCTAGTCCCATGTACCACTTCAGTGCAGCACCGGTTTGACTGTCTTGGAAATAGTGAATGAGCAATTGGTGATTGTCGTTATATGTAGACATCTTCCTAGCGTACATCATAAGATGACTCTGAGGGAAGGAATTTCCTTTATACTTTTCAAAGTCAGGGACTTTGAACTTAGCGGGT
This sequence comes from Vicia sativa, assembly GCA_021764765.1. NCBI lineage: Eukaryota > Viridiplantae > Streptophyta > Magnoliopsida > Fabales > Fabaceae > Vicia > Vicia sativa. Next base: position 213,269,945 of record CM038793.1, read on the forward strand.
ATCTTTACGTGAGGAACCAGGCATAGATCGTGGGCATTCTTCCCAAACAATTCCTTCCCACGGATTGTTTTGATCTCAAGCTGCATCTTATGGAATTGTTCTTGGAGATTCTCCATCTGGCCACGAGGATTCGTGTTGTCGCCTGGATTATGATAGACTTCTTCATCCGCAGTAGCGTGAACTACAGAAGCTGAGTTGGTCATGATTGGTTTAGAAACCGTCATAGTGACCTGCAGAAAGGTTACTCCATGCTGCGGAGTAAATGCTGAATTTTGTAAAGTAGGAACCTCAAACGTGGTTGCCTGTACCTCAGAAGTGGGTTGACGAAATCCGATGCCGAAATTGAAAGGCATGCCCCATGGATAACCTTCTGGCATACTGAAGAGAGGATTACTAATTGTAACAGTTGAAACTGGATTAGTAGTGATCTCTAAAATCGTCGGTTGATTTTGACTGCTCAATGTTGCTTGCTGACTTTGCGTAGTTGCCAACGAACTTACCAAAGAAGAAGTGAGTCTCTCCACCTCTTCCTGAAGTGTTGTCACTGTGCTACGAAGCTCAACATTTTCTTGCTCAAAACCCTCCATTATTTTCCTTCTTTTTGAACGAGTATTGTATTCGCGAGTTGGCTGTGAGCGTAGTCGAGAAACTCTAAGACGAGACAGCTTGACGATCTTTCTCTCTCTGGAAAAATTCCAAAAAGATAAGATTCTAAACAACAAACTCGAAATGCAAAGTATGATGCATGATTATGAATGTAAAGAGAAAAGAATTTCCAAAGAATTTATACTAAAAGAGAAATTTCTAACAAATATTTGGATGGAAAACACTTATTTTATTAATTATTGAAAGAAGATTACAACAATTTTCTTGTTTTTGAGCATAGCTCTTACAATGATAAAATAAATGATAAAGCTAAAGCTAAACTAATTAATCGTCCTCGTCGGATGAAGAACCAAAGGCTTGATGTAGCTTTAACTTCAGGATCTCTTTCCCATAGTGAGCTTTCAGTTCAGCTTTCTCGGCTTTAAGCTTGTTGATGACTTTCTTCCACTCGTCAGGAGCAGGATTGCTGGTTGTTATTTCCTCAAGCTTTCTTTTTCTTTCTTTGATGTATCTTTTGATCGCGTTATCTTTCCGACGAATCTTCTCATCTTTCTCCATGAGCCATTAATCTTGGAAGTAGAGCGTCTTTTCATGATCTTTGACCTGTTTCTTAAGCTTCTCATTTTCGAGATCAGTCTTAAAGAACTTGTCTTCCAAAGCCTCTTTCTCAAGCCTCATCTTCGCCAAAGCTTCTTGGTATTCTCCCATAGTCTTGACGGGAAAAATTGTTGATTTGGAAGCTGTTGAGAACATGGGTTCTTCATAAGCATAAGGCATTCAGAATTCCTTTGCTCTTTTCTTCACCCAAGAACTGTAGATTTCCATGGCTACACAATTCCTTGCATTACCCTTTTCCTTCCTTCGGATGTGATGCCAAGCTCTTATCATTCTGGCTTTCAAACCTTGGGAATCTTCCCCTTCATGATAGAAGTAGCTTTCCACCGTAAAACCAAGAGGTTTACTAGAGTTTGCATACCCGAGTTGACGTCTCGCCAAGAATGGGTTGTAGTTGATTCCTCCTTTCGTACCGATGAGAGGTACGTTGGCAAATTCTCCACAACTTTCAATGATTTCCATCTCATTGTCTGCCAAGGTATACCAATGGATATCATCGTTTGTAAGAGACATGAGTCTTCGAGACCAATGCCAATCATCTTTGTTTTCGCGGAAGATAGGAGATTTAGGAAAGTGTGAGACAATCCATTTGAAAAATAGAGGTACACAACACACAATAGTTTCATCTCCTTGACGATTCCTATGATGAATGGAGAAATACGTGTCACCAAGCAAAGTGGGAATGAGATTTCCAATCAGAAAGATCCTTATGGCGTTGATATCAATGAAACCTGGGACGTTGGGAAACAACACCAATCCATAGATGAGTAAAGCTAAAACAGCTTCAAAGGCTATCATACTACCGACTTCAGAGAATTTAAAAGCCTTCTCCATTAGGAACTTTGAAGTTAGTCCTAAGAGTTTTCCTTTGGTAGTTAGGTTTTTGTCTATCTCAGATTTCTTTGTGTGAGTCATTGTTGCAGTGACTGGTGACTTAGGAATGGCTTCCAAACCATTGAAAGGCACTTTATCTGATACTGAGATACCTAGGATGTGTGCGTACTCTTCCAAAGTAGGCATCAATTGATAGTCAGGGAAAGTGAAACAACGATAGACTGGATCGTAAAACTTAACGAAAGTTTTGAGAAGTCCTTCATCAACGTTAGTGTTCAGGACAGTTAAAAGAGTTCCATAGCATTTTCTGAAATCCGAGGGATCTTCTACCAAGGATGCTAACTCTTTTGACTTTCCCACATCAGGAGTCCTAAAACTGTATTTCATGGTGAATCTTCCTCTAACGTCCATCACTCTAACCTAAAATATTTACAAAGAAAAATCTCTAAATTCTTTGGAAATGGGAAGAGAAATGAAGTTTTTTGAATGAATGCATGAATGAATGCCACAAAGATTCAAACATGGTTAGTGGTTATACACACGTTCAAGCGTTTGAAGTCACGAGCATGAGGCCAACGATAAGAACCAAACGTGGGTAAGTTCTAAGGGCTTATTTATCTGTGAAACGGGTTCTATTGATAATACAGGTTCAACACTTCTCTTTGAAATATTATCGGATTTGTTGAATACTCGAAGTCCAATAATATTTTTCAAGAAAAACTCGCCTGATCGTAGTCTCGCATGACAATTATTCTAAGCTTATGCCTAAATAATTTTTGCACTACATCCTAAATGGCCAAGATGGGTTATGTGTTCTACAGCCACTCAGCTTCGTAAGTTCTCTTGAAAGCAAAATGTCTTCGCAAATACTTGCTAAACACAAATACTCCCGAGACAACCTCCACTGAGAGAGGGATCTCAAATTAACTTAGTAAGTACTGAAACTTCCCACAAGTTAATAGGACTATACCCTCACCTAGATCTTAAAATGTTTCTTAAATTCGGGTTAGGATTTCATTCCATCAGATGAAATCACGAAACACACAAATAAAGAAAAACAAACATATGCACATATGAAAGCTTAACCCCTTTTTTCTCTTTTTGAAAACAAAAAAGCTTGGTTCTCTTTGGCAGAGTCACAATTTTTTTGAAAATAAGAGTTTAGCGTACTCCCCAGCAGAGTCGCCATTTTTTCTGTTCGCGTTAAAAAGTGACGCGCTAGGGAATCGAATCTGAATTTGGATTCTCTAGCTCGAAACGATTTACTCTTTTGATTTGTTTATAAAGATGTCGCGAGCATCAAGCTTTATTATTTCCAACACAAGAAAAATGATTATGAAAAAGGAGAAAGCTGCAATACCCTCAATTGATTTGATATGCATTACGACTAGCGCGAACTAGACGCAATGCATTGGGGAGATTCCGGGCAAGGGGGTTTGTTATATAAAGGGAATATATGGAGCAACCTAAATATATATGGTTATCCATAGCTTTATATATGAATATGTTTGATATGTTTGTGTGTTTTAAATTGCTATTTCTATGATTGGGAAAGTTTCTCCTTTGGATTTTAAGAAAGGTAGATTATGTGGGATTCTAGGTTTTGTTATTATTGTGCTCGCAAAGATCATTGGGATCCTCTGCATACATATCCCTTAATGGGAATCAGAGCATTTGTAGCTCGGATCTAAAGGGATCTATGGTTTGTTTGGTTTGAGGGAGAAAGAAATTTGCTCGCCCAGGATGAGACCTTGTGCCTACGTATTCTCAAAAGGATGTTGAGAAAGTCAGAGCAATCGTAGTTCCCACTTATGCTAGTGGAAGAAACGGGATGTTATTAAGAGACAAAGACAAATGTCATCTTAATGAAAAAATGTATCTAATCTATTTCATCACATACATTTTTGAAAGGTTTTGATTAATTGAATCTTTCGTCGTAAGTTATAGGTGTTTTGCTTGAGTGTACAAGCGTTACCTATAACAAGTTTAAGAAAGATGTTTGAAAAATGATTGAATCTTTTAATTGTAAGCATTGGGTGTTTTGCTTGAGTGTACAAGCGTTACCACTTACGATTAAGAGATGTTTTTGTTTGAAAAGAGTTTGAAAACGTTTTTGATTGTATGTGATGTGATAGATGAGATACTTCTTCCATAGAGATGATAAATGTCTAAATCTCGAGGAGAAATTGATTATGGATTAGGGGGATGCTTTTAAGAAGCTCATGGGTCCTTGTATTGTAAGCCCAAGAGGAGGCATTCCGAGGGTCATCGAGGGTCCTTGTATTGTTAGCCCAAGAGAAGGCATAACGAGGGTCATCGAGGGTCCTTGTATGAAGCTCAAGAGGAAGCTATAGGGTATGGCTGACTTTGTCTTTAAGAGTGGTTTCACCGGGAAACCATCCTCTTAGGATTCAAGAGTGATTTCATCGGAAAATCATACTCTCAGGGTTCTATCCTAGAGCGGGTGATTCTTTGTATTGGAAGCCCAATAGGAGGATGTTAAGAGATTTCCTGGTCTCTTTCTTGTTTGATGCCCAAGAGAAGGCTAAACTCAATGAGGAGTTCTTTTGAACGAAGCCAAAGAGGAGGCTGACTCAACAGGGGAGTGCTGTCTTATATGAAGCCTAAGCGGAGGCTAAACTCAGTAAATGAGTTTTCTTATATGAAGCCTAAGAGGAGGCTGAACTCAGATGAATGAGTTATCTTGTACAAAGCCCAAGAGGAGGCTAACTCTGCAGGGGATCTAATTGTTAGACTAGTTTGTTATGTTATAACTAGACAGTTATATAAAAAAGTGTATGAAGTCTATTCACAGGAGTTTATGAAGGAAATATAAACAAGTGTGTAATGTTTATTTACAGGAGTTTATGAAGGAAATATAAACAAGTGTATAAAAACGAGCGTCTGAAACAAGTGTAACTTGAATATTTACAAGTTTGAATGTGTACAAAGGAATGAATATGTACACGAAGGGATATTTACTTACAAGGAAATGTGTATGTACATAGGAGGGTTGGGACTTACACCGTGAGGGAGGCCCATTGGTTTTAAGAGAAGTTTCACCGGAAATAATTCCTCTCTTGATACCAATGGAATTGGTGTATAAACAAGCGAATAAACGAACGAAACTTTGCTATACTTGAATATTTACAAAGATATCTATATTATGTACAAGTAAAATTGATATGTACATAAAAGAATTGGATATGTACAAGGAAATAACTATGTACATAAAAAGAATTGGGACTTACACCATGAAGGAGGCCCATGATCGGTTAAGAAATTCGAGGAAAAACGGGTTCGACTTTATCTCCAAATCGAGTCGATCATCGAAAAAAGGTGTGTACATTTAATGAAATGTTTTGAAAAGGTTTTGAAAGTATTTTTGAAAGATGAAATATATCCACAAGAAGTTTGAAAAAGTTTCGAGTTTTGAAAGTTTGAAAAGAACATCTTTGAAGTATTTAAGAACACCTTAAAATGTCTCGTTTTCGGCTCAACGAAAATATAATCAAAAGAAAATATTTTTGGATTTTTTTGACATCGTCATAAAATAAGTATATTAAATGACAAGTGTGTAAAAAATCATCTCAAAATGAGAAGTTTTGATTGGTTTTTGAAAGTATTGAAGTTTGATAAAATAATATGAAGAAGGGAAAAAAAAGTGACAAAATGGTCCCAAGGGGATTCGACCCCAGGACCATTGGGCAAGGCAAGGCAAAGGACTAAGAGTGAGTTGGAAACCGCTGGGGCGGTAATACATCTGTTCATATATCTTAGTCCATTTAATTATATTATAAAATGAAAATTTGAAATTGAAATTGAAAGCTATAAACATCAAACTTGCTCGAAATTTAACCAGGAACATGATGGTGGTGGTTAATTTCATTTATTTTCAGTTTAAGATGATTAATTTTTCCAGAACACTAAGAACCCTAATTTTGAAAATTCAAAGTGAAATCGTGTATGGCCATGGAATTGATCAATTGATTGAGGGTTAACAATCAGTGATGGTGCAGAAACAAAACGGCCAAGCATTTTTTGAACTGGAATGCATGAATTATAGAGTTTGAAGTATGATTGACTTACCTCTTTAAACTGAAATCGAAATCTTTGTTAGAGTGTTTCCAGTTGATGTTTGATGATGGCTAGAGCACCACTGAACCTTATGGAAGGTGTTTGATCACTATGCTGTCTTTGAAATGGTCTGAACTACTCCACCCAAGTCCAACTGTAGTTCCTTGGTATGAGTTTTGAATTCGAGTTTGGAGGAGTTACAGATCATGGATAATGATCTGGATCACTTATATGAAGTATGTGGATGATGTTTGAATGATAAAATCACAACTTGCTCGAGCAAATTAACAGTTTTAAAGTTAAGGCAAGTTTTGCAAGCTTTTGGTTTTAAACATGGATTCTGAGTTTGAGCAGTTCTTAAGTTGATTTTAAGTTTCAAACAAGTTATATTTGATGTTTAGAACATGTTAGACACCAAGTTTCTCACAGTTTTTCACAAGATTTGAAAAATGCAAAATCCTCACTTTTGAACTATGAAATTGGAAATTCAAGAAAGAAGAGTGAAAGCTTGTTTTGCATAGCTTTGGTGTGGTTTGAATTTGAGAAAATGACATCTATTTATAGGTCAAGAACTCTGAATGGTAAGTGAAGAAGATTGGCTTGAACTTGAGCAACTTGCCTTCAAGGGCAAGAAAGACATTTTTGCCATAAATGCAAATGGAATATTCTTTTAACCATGGTTAAAATCTTACTTGATCTTATCTCCCTCATAATTACTTCTCAACTGATTTTTATCATCTCTAGCCTATCTCAACTTGGTGACAAGGCTTCTAGAAGGAGATTTTTTGCAAAAATGACTTATAACTTTGAAGTATGAACTTGAAATCCATGGCTTTTGGACTCTATGTTTCAAAATCAACAGTATAGCTAGACAAAATGGTTTTGCAAGTTTTTGGACATTTTGGAAAGCTTGTAACAAGGGCTACAACTTTCATGTTTTGAGTTTTTTCTAATTCCAAATGGAACTATGTGAAACATTTCCATGAAAGTAGGAAAAAACATGTTTTTTTCTAACACTTAAAAATTTTCTAAGTGTTGGAAATTTTGACTTTTTGTTGACTTTTCCAAATTTCTTGATTTTTTATGATCATGATGGATCATTTGAAATTTTTTGATGATTGAAAAAGTTTGGTCTTGAAAAAGTTGACCAAAAGTCAAAGTTTGACTTTTCTGTGCAAATGAATTTTTATCAGACGATTCAGAATTTGTCTGATGAAAAATATGAACTTCTGTGATGTTTTGAATCAAGAAATTAGGTCAAAATGTTGCATTGAAGATGTTAAGATCAATCTCCAAGCAAATAGATCATTCAATGAGCAAAAAGTCAGTGATTCCCTATCCTCGACAAAAACCCTAATTGGTCGATTCTTGATAGATCATGAGAAAAAGTTGGGAATCTGAAGATCAACTGTTGATAATTGATTAAGATAGATCAATTGAGGTGAGGGGAAACTCAAACCCTAATTGATCACATCTTGATCAGATGAAATTTTGATGAAACCCTGATTTTGACTTCTAGAAGCCACACACGATCTATTCTGTTCTGAACTGTTAGTGATGCAGTGATGAATATGTGAGGTGGTATATTAGGTCAAAAATTGGGGTATGACAGATGCCCCTATTTAAGTTTCTTTAACCTGAGATATGAAGATGAATATGTTCGTCTCGATAGGCGTGAAGAGACTTAAATATCAGAATACGCAAATTTTGGACCTAAGATACCAAAAAATGCGAGTGATGCAAAATGATTACAGAAAGTTTACCCAGGAGGTATCAAAGATTGATATACCGGGGGAATGATTGTGAGGATGACTCAATCTGTCTAAGAAAGGAGAATCCTGTTTGTTTGGGAAACAAGCAATATGTTTCACTGGGAAAATAGATTCACAAAACATGTGAATATCTGTTTCGCTTTGGGAAACGAGGAGATTACCTTCTGTCAGCCTTGTGACAATGTTTAAGGTAAGTGAAAATGATATTACCAATTATCATCCTTGTGAGAATTTATGGTAACGAGTTCTGAAGATATTACCAATTATCAGCGAAGTGATAACTATAACAAGGTAAATTTTTTTGAGAAATTTACTGAGTATTCAGCCTTGTGAATAACAGTCAATGATGGAAACATATCTTAAATGAGTTTCTATTTTCACAACTACAATCTTGCCAGGGATCTCTCTTTCTTGAGAAAATGCGGGCATTTTGATTGAAAAGACACAGGATTTTTCTTTTTTAGACAGAAAGACAACTGTGGGGATTTTTGAACTTTCATGATTTGAACTTGCTGAGAAGAACAATCTTTTTATGACAAGCTTCAAGATGAAAAGGAAATAAGCGGCTCAGATGACAAGGCTATTGCTCATTGTTTGCAGGTAGATTTTCTGTGAAACCTAAACCTGAAAAGATTAGAGACAAGGTTTTATCCAGGAATGAGCTGGAAAGAAAGGGTCAATCAAGACTTCGTTCTCAATGAGGAATGCTCTCAGCTGGGGAACATGATAGAGGAAAGATGTATTTCTCTGCTTAGTGGAAACTTGCCAGAAGCTTGATTAGAAATCAACGCGACCACACGACAAACGCCACAAGTGTTGAACCAAGATCAAATTGGGGCTTTTTAGAACATTAAAGTTCATGCCACCAATTGATCACTTTTTCCGAGTCGGGACAAAAGAAGAAAAAATAAGATGAAGAAAAAACAATGTAACGCTATGTTAAGCAATCGCCAAGTGACTTATGTAGAAGCCACCCTACAACGAGGCCGATCAATGGTGATGTGTGTGTTGAAAAAGCAAATGAGAAGAATGATATGTAGATCATCTTCTAATGTTTGTCAACACATGTAAAATAAAAAAAGAATGATAGATCAACTTGGATTATCTTCTCTAATTTCTTCCATCTTTAAGTTCAATCATTCATCTTGGTGGATTAAGGCACAAAATATATTATTGACTCAAAGCTCCAAGAATTAATTGTATAATTAATCCTTTGATAGATTTGAATCACCAATACATTTCTACAACCTCATCAACACCCAAATTCCATTGAGATTAAAGAGGAATTAGGTGTACAAGACTACAATCCAAGGCAATCATCAAAATAATGGAGTAGAAGAAGAGTAAAGATCCAAAACAAGTCAAAAAACAAGTGAAAATCACAATATACACTCTGTGCAATCGATTGCAGTAGGATGAAAATCGATTACACATTGTTATTTTTTCAATTTTTTTTAAACGTGGCCCGTGCAATCGTTTGCAACAGAGTGCAAATAAATTGCACATTGTAAAAACAAGAAAAATCACATTTCTAAAGGACAAATCCTTGTTCAAACTTTTCCACAAACACCTTGTGTGTCTTGATTCAAGTGAGCACGAAAATTCGACCAACTTTTGGAGAAATTAACATCAATGGAACTAAAAACATGTTTGCTCAATGAATCAAACAACAACAATTATCAAGAGATCAAATAATCAAAGATGAAGATCAACACTCACCATTTGTAGATCGTGAGAGAAATTTGCAAGAGTAACACTTCAAATTGCTTCACTTCAACTTCAAAAATCAGAATCACAAGCCTAGGTCTAAAGAATTGATGAAGAAAAAGAGAGTGGATGAAGGTTTAGCTCAAATAATTAGAGAATTCCATCGAATAATTCACTAATCTTTATGAAGAAAAAGCTTCGAGTGAGTTGGGAGAATATGGGAAAATGAGAGAATGAGGAGAAATTTTGACAAGGTGTATTTGGCTATCAAATGCTTGAGATTTGAATGAGAGGAGGCCTCTATTTATAAGGTTTTGGTTTGGGAATGAGTAGTGGTTTGGAGTTTAGTTTGGAAATTAGAATTAGGCATGGAAAATGAATTTGGAGCCAAAATTGAATCAATTAGTAATTAATTTTGAAATTAAAAGAAAAATAAAAAATGAAATTGGAGCCCAAGCCTACAAACTTGAAAATTGCCCAATTTTTCAGAATTCTGCGCAGTGCAATCGATTGCACTCTAATGCAAATCGATTGCACTAAGTTATTTTTTGAAATTTTGGAATTCCTTGAGAGCAAACTTAGGAATAGGACAACCATAAGAGTCCAAATCTTGTTTGTGATCTTAATGCATTGTGATAATGAGGGATATTAGGGGTAAAAATTGGGGCGCAACAACTGCCCTTATTTAAGTGTCTTCTATCGGGAGATAAGAAGGGAAACTTCACCTTGACGAGATAGAAGATACTTAAATATAACACTAGCCCTATTTTTGGCCCTAAGATTCCATGCAATGCTTAATGGTTATGCAATGCAATAGGATGATCTTCACAGGGGAAACAGAACACCACTGGGGAAGCAAAGATAATGAAGACGCGCTACAAAAAATAACTCATCCAAGAAGACGAACTATTGGGGAAAGAAGCTCAATCTTATGGGAGAGATAAAAACAACATGACTCCATTGGGGAATGGGAACAACAACAACAATATTTAGATAGACGGCGAAATATCTCCTCATAGAGGAGCTAGTAAAAACAAAAGAGTGACACTAACTTTCTAAAGATAGTGAACCATCAACCCCGAATAACACCAAGAATTGTTTCTGATGGAATGATGGTAAGAAGACAACATCAACAATAGACTGACGTTCTAAAGAGCTCTAGTGCTTCACCAAAGACAGGCTGGAAGTCCTTCTTTAACCAGGATACTTCATCTGGAAAAGGTAATAAAGCAATCATACAACCAGTGAGCCAAAAATCCACCCATTGGAGTATTCAACAAATCAACGATGAATTATCTCCCATAATGACGAGATAACCATCCATCGAACATTCAAACCTCTGACAAACTGTCTTCCATAACGACAAGGATGCCATTCATCGGTAAACGAATATTCGACAAACTACCTTCCATAATGATGAGGCTACCATTCATCGGAAAACAAATTCGATAAACTGCCTTCCATAAAGACAAGGCTACCATTCATCAAAATAACAGATCTTCGACAAACTACCTCCCATAACAACGAGGCTATCATTCATCGAAATAACAGATCTTCAACAAACTACATCCCATAATGAAGAGGCTACCATTCATCGGAATAACAGATCTTCGATAAACTACCTCCCATAACGACGAGGCTTCCATTACTTGGAATAACAGATGTTCGACAAACTACCTCCCATAACAACGAGGCTACCATTCATCAGAATAACAGATCTTGTTGCAAATAGCTATCAGAATTAATCAGCAATGAGTTTCTGAATCACCCAAAGAGACATCCAAATGATGAGCTTGTAAATCACCTTAAGGAATTTCTAAACGAAGAGTTTGTAAATCAGCCATAGGAGACAAACGACTATTCAACAATGAGCTTGTAAATCACCCAAAGGAATACCGAAAAGATGCATTCATCAATGAGCTTGTAAATCACCCATCGGAAATAAACGACTAATCAACAATGAGCTTGTAAATCACCCAAAGGAGTACCGCAAAGAAATGGTCAACAGTGAGTTTGTAAATCACCTAAAGGAACTTCCAATAAAGAGCTTGTAAATCACCCATTGGAGGAAAACGACTATTCATTGATGAGCTTGTAAATCACCCAAAGGAATACCGAAAAGAAATGTTCAACAGTGAGCTTCTAAATCACCCAAAAGAACATCCAACAATGAGCTTGTAAATCACCAATCGGAGGAAAACAGCTATTCACCGATGAGCTTGTAAATCACCCTTGCATTCTTGAACTCGATGTCCAAACTCACCATATCTATAGCACCTAATAGGAGCATTAGAATCTCCCCTATTAGGCCTTTTACACACACTAGACGTCTGGTTACTTCTGTCGTACGGTTTTCCACGACCCATCGGTTGTTTTCCTTTCCTATCAGCAAACCCACGAGAGTTCGACCTAGTATTAGCAAGATCCTCTTCCAGAATCCTACTGCAATCCACCAAATCAACAAACCTACGAATACGCTGATACCTGATACCTTGCTTAATCTCGTCACGGAGACCATTTTCAAACTTGATACACTTAGAGAATTATCCTTATTCATCATTAATATAGCGAGCATAATACTTAGCCAATTCAGTAAACTTAGAAGCATACTCACTTACAGTCATGTTACCCTGCTTGAGCTCCAAAAATTCAATCTCTTTCATTCCCCGAATGTCTTCAGGAAAATACCTTCTCAGAAAAGCCCTCCAGAACACAACCCAAGTCAGCACAGTACCATATTACTCCATCTCAGTTCTGGTAGCAACCCATCAGTCATCAACTTCTTCTGCGAGCATATAAGTACCATACCTCACTTTCAGATCTTCAGCACAATCAATCACTCGGAAGATCCTTTCAATCTCCTTCAACCACTTCTGAGCTCCTTCAGGGTCATGCGTGCCTTTGAACAATGGAGGATTGTTCCTCTGAAAATTTCCCAGCTGCGTGTCAGCACCAATACCAGCTCCCTGCTGATTTCCTCCCAGCACACCAGCAAGCGTCCCCAAAGCCTCAACAATTGCAGCGTCATCTCTTCCGTTACCTCTTCCAGCCATTGTTCTGAGAATTCACAAAACAATTTTCATTAGAATACAAGTATCGACAGTGTTACCCTGCACTAGTCGCATACAAAAGGGATAATGACACTAAGACACTGGTCACAACGACCGACTATGCTATGATACCACTATTGTAACACCCTTCTAAATACCCCGCGATTAATATATTAAATTCAGAGTTAACATGTATAGAAAGGGCATCACAATTGATTAAAATAAAATCCCATATAATGTCATGTTGTACTGAAGAGCGTAATTTAAACAAATCATTAAGTGTACATGTTCTACACGGTGGAATAATCTCAAAACTTGGATAAGTTCAAAACCAACAAAACTTCAAAGGTCTATGCCTTGAGTAATCAAACAAATATCCAAATAAACATCAAAACAAAATAGAGTTTAACAATGACTCTAAATAAACTTTCCCCAGTGTTACAAGACCAGAGCATGACACTGACACGCGGTAAAATAAAAGCATAGCTCTAGGAGCCATCCTCACAAACTCCTAAGCCGCTAAAGCTTCAATTTGAAATCATCAAAGTAAGGGTGAGACTTCATCATAATTAAAATGCATTATAAATTCATAAAATAACCGAATTTTATAAGCTATTATTCCATCCTATTCAACATAATCAAATTTATTTCACAGCACAAGTCACAAACACACATCACACACAACCACAAGATTATAACATTGGAAACCATCCTATAATGTTATAATCTATACAAAATGTGATGCAAGACTCTATGCATGTGGTACCGACAGTGAACTAAATTCACATATTGTTCCATTCCAACTCGGACACAACATTAACATCTATTCCATTCCAACTCGGACATAGATAAAACCTCACCGCCCATTCCAACTTGGCAACGGATATTGGCCAACTCACTAATTCCACACAATGGGAATTAGCTACCACCAATGTATATGCATGCATGTCAACAGCAAGCAACATTCAACAACAACACATGATATCAACAACCATCATGAATATACAACATCAACAACAACACATGATATCAACAACCATCATGAATAAATCACAAGAAAGATAGCATGTAAGCATTTACTCATCAACCAGTAATGCCACTAATAACAAATATATACCAGCATCAATGTACATCCAATTCATCAGTACAACCATATTCTATTTCCGTCCACTAAGTACACCAGATACGAATAACTACTAATTCGGAAAACCAACACCTTTCAAAATAAAACGAATTAATTATTGTTTTCTTCATTTTATAATATATTATTTAATTTAAGAAATAATTCCCAAAATGGCGACTAAAATGGACTTACGGTTTGAAAGATATGATTTTTCAAAGTTTAATAATTTTCCAAAAGTTATAGTGGTGACCGGTTCCTCCTGGGGAGAACCCGATTCCCACTCTTATAGTGAAAACACCTCTAGAAATTGTACTGGGAACTCGGTTCCTCCCAGCAGGTAACCGGTTCCCCAGGCATATAGGAAAACACTTCCCTGGAAAACATACTGGGAACTCGGTTCCTCCCAGCAGGGAACCAGTTCCTCAGACACAAAATTTTTCCTCTGCTAGAAAATATACCAGGAACTCAGTTCCTCCCACCAGGAAACCGGTTCCTGCGACCTCCTATAACAGAAATTTACATTTTGACAGCACGATTCATTCTTAAATTCATCCACACATCCAAATACGAATCAATCACCAATTCATCATCAAAATCATCCAGCAAACAGTGTTTCAAGGCATAAGAATATAATCCAACAACACTTAACATATCCATAACATGTGATTGACTCAATTTCATGCAATTAGACAATATTAGGGACAAATTCCATAAACCTAGAAAATCCTAAATTGGGATTCCTAACTACTTAATCAACCCTATCATTCCCAAAATATATAAGGCATGATAATTAGATAAAATCACCCATTACCTTAGTCAATTGCTTGAATCCTTGAATCTTTGGTTCTTCTCTTCCTTCTGCCTCTTCTCTCTTTTCACGTATGATCAGTTTCTCTGATAAATCTCAATTATCTTTTTCCTCTTATTATTCCTTTTTATTATAATAACAATAAAATAAAGTGTTAGAGACTTCTACTCTACACACCCCTCGCTTCTACTCATTACACCATAATTCCAATTCTTTTCCTTTTATTTATTTCCCAAAAATCCCAATAATTCTAATAATTCAAATTTTAATTAAATAAATAACTAAAATTCAAATTATTTAATAATTGAAAATATTGGGGTGTTACAACTCTCCCCCACTAAAAGAGTTATCGTCCTCGAAAACATACCTTAGATGAAAAGTTTCGGGTAAGAGTCCTTCTTCTGGCTCTCCAATTCCCAAGTAACATTACCACCAGCTGGTCCTCCCTAAGCTACCTTTACCAGAGCTATCTCTTTACCCCACAATTGCTTCAACTTCCGATCCTCAATTCTCATAGGCAATGTTTCAACAGTCAGATCATCTCGCACCTGTATATCATCTACATGAATCTCATGAGACGGATCAACATTGTACTTCCTCAACTGAAATATATGGAATACATCATGCAAATTCGCAAGTGACGGGGGTAAAGAAATATGATAAGTAACTCTTCCAACTTTCTTCGTAATTTGAAACAGACTAATAAAATGCGGAGTTAACATCTTTGACATCAAAGCTCGACCAATACCAGTCATCAGAGTAACTCGCATAAACACATGATCTCCTTCACTAAACTCGAGATTCTTCCTTCTATTATCATGATAAATATTTTGACGACTCTAAGAAGCCCTCATCTTCTCCTTAATCATCTTAATCTTCTCCGAAGTCTGTTGGACAATCTCTGGTCCAATCACAACACTCTCTCCAGATTCGTACCAACACAACAACGTCCTACACCTCCTACCGTACAATTCCTCAAATGGAGCCATACCAATACTTGAATGAAAACTATTGTTGTAGGTAAACTGAATCAAAGGTAAGTAACTATCCCAAGCTCCACCTTTCTCTAATACACAAGTCTGCAACAAGTCTTCTAACGACTAAATCGTTCTCTCCGTCTGACCATATGTCTGCGGATGATAAGCATAACTCAACCTCAACTTAGTCCCTAAGGCTTCTTGCAATCCTGTCCAAAATTTAGACGTAAACCTCGGATATCTATTTGACACAATACTAGAAGGAATACCGTGCAAACTTACAATCCTCTCCACATACAACTGAGCCAACTTCTCCATCGGATAATCCATTCTCATCGATATAAAATGAGCAGATTTCTGATCGAAGAGATATTTCAAACTCTTATGATTGCTGAATACCTCAAATCGAGAACCATATAAATAATGCCTCCATAATTTCAAAACAAATACTACAGTCGCCAATTCCAAATCATGAGTCGGATAATTCCATTCATGAATCTTCAGCTGTCTTGAAGCATAAGCTACTTGTTCGCGTTAAAAAGTGACGTGCGAGGGAATCGAATCTAAATTCGGATTCTCTGGCTCGAAACGATTTACTCTTTTGATTTGTTTATAAAGATGCCGCGAGCATCAAGCTTTATTATTTCCAACACAAGAAAAATGATTATGAAAAAGGGGAAAGCTGCAATACCCTCAATTGATATGATATGCATTACGACTAGCACGAACTAGACGTAACGTATTAGGGAGATTCCAGGCAAGGGGGTTTGTTATATAAAGGGAATAGATGTGGCACCCTAAATATATATAGTTATCTATAGCTTTATATATGAATATGTTTGATATGTTTGTGTGTTTTAATTGCTACTTCTATTGTTGGGAAAGTTTCTCCTTTGGATTTTAAGAAAGGTAGATTATGTGGGATCCTAGGTTTTATTGTTATTGTGCTCGCAAAGATCATTGGGATCCTCTACATACATATCCCTTAATGGGAATCAGAGCATTTGTAGCTCGGATCTAAAGGGAGCTATGGTTTGTTTGGTTTGAGTGAGAAAAAAGTTTGCTCGCCAAGGATGAGACCTTGTGCCTATGTATTCTCAAAAGGATGTTGAGAAAGTCAGAGCAATTGTAGTTCCCACTTATGCTAGTGGAAGCAACGGAAGTTATTAAGAGACAGAGACAAATGTCATCTTAATGAAAAATGTATCTAATCTATTTCATCACATACATTTTGAAGGGTTGATTGATTGAATCTTTCATCGTAAGTTATAGGTGTTTTGCTTGAGTGTACAAGCGTTACCACTTACGAGTTAAGAAAGATGTTTTGAAAAATGATTGAATCTTTTAATTGTAAGCATTGGGTGTTTTGCTTGAGTGTACAAGCGTTACCACTTACAATTAAGAGATGTTTTTTTTTTGAAAAAAAATGTTTGAAAAGGTTTTTGGTTGAATGTGATGTGATAGATGAGATATTTCTTCCATAGAGATGATAAATGTCTAAATCTCGAGGAGAAATTGATTGGATT
Source organism: Vicia sativa (assembly GCA_021764765.1). Classification (NCBI taxonomy): domain Eukaryota; kingdom Viridiplantae; phylum Streptophyta; class Magnoliopsida; order Fabales; family Fabaceae; genus Vicia; species Vicia sativa. Next base: position 213,287,040 of record CM038793.1, read on the forward strand.
AAGGGGGTGCTTTTTAGAAGCCTGTGGGTTCTTGTATTGTAAGCCCAAGAGGAGGCATTCCGAGGGTCATAGAGGGTCCTTGTATTGTAAGCCCAAGAGAAGGCATTATGAGGGTCATCGAGGGTCCTTGTATGAAGCTCAAGAGGAAGCTATAGGGTATGGCTGGCTTTGGCTTTAAGAGTGGTTTCACCAGGAAACCATCCTCTTAGGATTCAAGAGTGATTTCACCGGGAAATCATACTCACAGGGTTCTATCCTAGCGCGGGTGATTCTTTGTATTGAAGCCCAATAGGAGGCTGTTAAGAGATTTCCTGGTCTCTTTCTTGTTTGATGCCCAAGAGAAGGCTAAACTCAACGAGGAGTTCTTTTGAACGACGCCCAAGATGAGGCTGACTCAGCAGGGGAATGTTGTCTTATATGAAGCCTAAGCGGAGGCTAAACTCAGTAAATGAGTTTTGTTATATGAAGCCTAAGAGGAGGCTAAACTCAGATGAATGAGTTATCTTATACGAAGCCTAAGAGGAGGCTATAGGGGAACCTAGTTGTTAGACTAGTTGTTATGTTATAACTGAACAGTTATATAAACAAGTGTGTAATATGTATTCACAGGAGTTTATGAAGGAAATATAATCAAGTGTATAAAACGAGCGTTTAAAGCAAGTGTAACTTGAATATTTACAAGTTTTAATGTGTATAAGGGAATGAATATGTACGCGAAGGGGTATTTATGTACAAGTAAATGAATATGTACATAGGAAGGTTGGGACTTACACCATAAGGGAGGCCCATTGGTTTAAGAGGAGTTTCACCGGCAATGATTCTTCTTTTAATTCCAATGGAATTGGTGTATAAACAAGCGAATGAAAACAAACAAAAGAAGTTTGTTTATGCTTGAATATTTACAAAGATGATTGGATATGTACAAGGATTTTGAATATGTACATAAAAAGGATTGGAACTTACACCGTGAGGGAGGCCCATGATCAATTAAGAAGTTTAAGGAAAAAACGGGTTTGGTTTTATCTTTAAATCGTGTCGATCATGGAAAAAGGTGTGTAAGTTTGATGAAAAGTTTTGAAAAAGGTTTTGAAAATTATTTTGAAAAGTGAAATATATTCACAAGAAGTTTTGAAAAGATTTGAGTTTGAAAGTTTGAAAGAAAACATCTTTGAAAAGTATTAAAAAAAAATACTTAAAATGTTTCATTTTTGACTTAATAAAAATATAATTAAAATAAAATATTTTTGGATTTTTTTGACATAATCATAAATTAGGGATATTAAATGACAAGTGTGCAAAAAATTATCTCAAAATGAGAAGTTTTGAATGGTTTTTGAAAATGTTGAAGTTTGATAGAAAATGTGAAGAAAACAAGTGGTAAAAATTTGGTTTTGGTCCTAAGGAGGTTTGAACTCATGACCTTTGGCTTGGAATTGAAAAGCTTTACCACTGAGCCTAGTGCTTGTCTTGTTATTTACACGCTTCCATTTAATTATATTTAAAAATAAGTCTTTAGAAATGTTTAAAAATGAAGGAATGTGAAAAAAATGGCAAAATGGTCTCAGGGGAATTCGAACCCTGGACCATAGGTGTTGGGTCGAATATATGCCAAGGCCAGCTGAAGGTATTAAGTCCTTAATTTAAAGGGACAATTCTGGAACTTCGTGAAAGTTCTAGAAGAGAAGGGTATATTTTGGTCAAGAGTGAGGAATTTCGAAGTCTCAGTCGACCAGTAGGAAGCCATCGATTCTTATGAGTGGTTATCTTGGGCTCGAATGAGTAAGCAGATTGCTGTCGAAGTCGAAGTCAAGAATTCACGTCGAGGCTAAAGTTGGAGATTACTCTTAGAGAAATTTAGCATCATTGTCTCAAGGTTTGGACATAACTCATGGAAGCGGGAACAGTTATTTCTCAGAAGTGCGCCAAGTTCGAATTTCAAAAGGAGGTGTAGAACGTGGGCAGTTGATTATAGTTTTGAAGAATTGGCGCTCAGAGAGGTGGCAGGATCCTATGGAGCAGTTGCCTTCGTATTTAGTTGTAGCCGTCGATTTAGCATAGGCAGTTACTTTGTAAATACTATAAATAAGTCAAATCTCTTGTAATTTGGTGTGTTCATTCGTATGCTCAAACTGCTTGCAAAAACTCTGCCCAATTCCGCACTTAAGGAAGAAAGAGTCCGCAAAGCTTTGATGTACGTTGAATCACCAACTTTTTTCAGTTATTGCAATCAAGTTTTGTTTTAATCTTTATCTAATCAGTCTGGTTAATTTCTTCTAACCGTCGAGAAGCATTTTTATGTTCTTTTGTTTACGTTTCGCACAAGTCCTGAGCTTTAAGCCTTGAGTCACGAGTCTTGGCTTTGGTGTCGAAAACTCCTTTCGATCGAGGCTTCAGTCGTCTAGGTCACGGATTACTTATCTCGACCAAGCCTTAGTTTGTGTGGAAAACCATCATAGTAGTTTCCTCTAGCCTGTCGAACACCGGTTCTTGCATAGGCTTCTCCGAACGAAATACTGTGATTACCAAAACTTAGCACACGTCTTGAGATCAATCTGGTCGATCTCGCTAGTAACCCCTAGTTTAGGACGCGGGGAGGATCAGCGGTTGTTTACCATTTTCCACAGTAAACAAATTGGCACACCTGGTGGGACGATAGTGCTAAGTAACAACGTGTATGAAACTTAGGAGTGGGGGTTTTACCAAAAAACACAACAAACCTCCTAGGAGAAACACAAGTGGGATGTCTAATCCCCCCAGTCGTAACAGGACTGACGAAATCCCTGCGGGATCTTTACCTTCAAACCCCGTATTGGAGGAAGTCGTCCAAAGTCAACCACAAACAACGAATCCTGATACCACGATTCCTCGATACCGCACGTCGGGACATCCCTATGGGATGCCAGAGGACGATTCTGATGAGGGATTTCCAGTCATAACTAACACGTCCACATCCATCGAGGCAGATGGATGATAACAACCATGAAATGGTTAATATGTTAACCAATCAAATGGGTAATGTCTTCAATCCCATAGTGCAAGAGGTGGCAGAAACCAATAGATTATCCGCAGAAACTAACCGCCAAGTGATTGCACAACTGACACGGTTGTGTAATTTCCTAGGGGCCCCCCAGGATACGGGTCGACCAAAGACCGATGGTGCCACACGCCCAGCAAGGAAATTTGCCCAGCCCGATAAACATAGGGGCAGGTGAAAATATTCATCAGGGGGCAGACGAAAGACCACGCAGAAACGTGGCCTTAGCGCAACCTAGAGTAGTGATTCAGCGGCCCCATGAGGCTGACCAGGTCCTCGAGGATATTCGACGAGAAGAAATTGCTGTCGAGGGTAACCTCACTACGTCGAAAGAATCATGGCTAGAATGGCCTAAATACTCTGCAGAGGCCAACATATTCATCACCTTTGGTGACTATATCCTGCAGGTGAAAACCCAGAGGATGGAAGACACCAAAATATACTAAGTTTGGGGGAGAGACAGGAGAATCGACCGTCGAACATATAGCCAGATACCTAACCGAGTCGGGGGATATGGCTAACAATGAGGTTCTTAGAATCAAACATTTCCCCTCATCCTTAACCAAAGCCGCGTTTACCTGGTTTACGACCCTGCCTCCAAATTCGATCGACAACTGGTCGACACTGGAAAAAATGTTCCATGAACAGTTTATGAGGGACATTCGAAAATCAGTTTGGTCGAACTATCCAAAGATCGCTTAAAGTTTTTGAGACCATCGACGACTATCTTAATAGGTTTAGGTCCCTAAAAGCTAGGTGTTTCACCCAAGTGCCTGAGCATGAGTTAGTACAGATGGCTGCTGGAGGTTTAGATTATTCCATTAGGAAGAAAGTCGATCCCACATTTGTGAAAAGTATGTCACGCCTAGCGATGTGGTTCGACACCTAGGCCCGAGAGTTGAGAAAGTTAGACATACTAAGGCTAAGGTCAAGAAAGAGAGAGTGGCTTATGTCGACTATGACGACATAGAGCCCATATATGAGGCAGATTATATCTCGCCTACGTATGAGATAGATTTGGGTGAAATGAAGCGGACCGCTTATGAATGCATGTCACTTTTCCTTCAAAAGGAAAAAGTTTGTCCGTCGAGTAGCTCAAAATTTCGCCAAAACTTACACTTTTGATGTTAGTAAATGTGAGAGATATTTGATGCATTAGTGAAAGATGGTCGATTTTAATTCCGTGGGTGCTAAAATGCCACCACTAGAGCAAAGATAGAAAAGAGGTTTTGTAAATATCATAACTTTCTTGGTCACACTACTTCTCAATGTGTTCTTTCGTGGATCCGTCCAAAAATCGCTGCAAGAAGGCCGTCCAAGTTCGCCTCCGTGAGGATGAAGATTGACCACCCATTGAGGCAAGAAGAGGCCTTGTTCATCGAGGTTGTGAAATCAACGTGGTAGATGTTGAAAATTTCTCCAAGACAATATGGTCGAGGAAAGTGAAGGAAAGTCCGTTAGTCAAGATGGTCGACGTTTACCCAAAACCCAAGAGGAGCGGATTCCTCAACGCTATAAGAGCCAAGGCTCGTGTAGGTTTGTGCCCAAGATGCAACAGACTCACCGGCGCACAGTGTCGAAAACTTTCCGCAGATTGCGAGGGAGGACAACAGGAATAGGAGGGATCCTAGAAACGCCCCACCATCCAAACCTAAGACTTACGTTCCCTGCCGATGCTCCAAAGGATACTTGGATCAAGCCTTAATTAGGTGTGAAACTTCCAATCACTGCACTAAGGAGGCTAAAGGCAAGTCGGTGATGAGTTACCGAAGTTACTTCGAAAGGAAAAGTCATGTCTCGAGAATTACATGGGAGGAACCCATGAGCCGAACTCAATGGAGGCGTTTCCAGGAGGAAGAAGTCGAAGGTTAGTCACACCGAGGATGCCAAAAGAAAGAATGGCAACCGAAGAGATACAAAGTTAAGGTGGATCCAAGAAGTTAGACAAAATATGTTGGCAAACCTGTTGCCAAAGATTCCGACGAGGTTACTAGCGATTTCGCCTCCGAGTCTGAAGCAAGCTTCGATGTCTTGGTCAATGTTGTCACTATGTTTCCCGCAGAATACAATGTGCCCACTGATGCACAGAACTCTGACGAGGTCGAAGCTGTCGAATTGGCTTCTCATAAGCCAACGTGCTACTTCGTGATGGATAATGGTTCTGTCGAGAACCAGGATGCTTTCTTCGAGAAGTCTGACATGGCCATGAAGAGCCATTTGAAGCCTTTGCTGATCAGGGAAAAAGTCCAAGATGTCACTGTGAACAAGGTGCTGGTGGATTGTGGTGCTACAGTTAACATCATGCCTTACCATACTCTGAAGAAAATCGGTATGTTTGACACCGACATCAGAACTCATAACGTGGTCTTATCAGACTACGAAGGAAATACAAAGAATACCGTGGGGGTGATCCAGGTCAACATCACTATTGGTTCAGTATCAAGGCCAACCATCTTCATGGTCATCAAAGGGAAGCCTAGTTACAATCTGCTGGTTGGTCGAGAGTGGCTTCATGGTGTCGGGGCTGTGCCATCATCTATGCATCAGCGCCTGATAATTTGGAGAGAAGACGGCATTGCGGAAAATATCAATGCTGACCAAGGATATTTCTTGGCTGATGTCAACCATGTCGGTCCAACTGATTTCGACCGCAAGCTGGCTAATATTGCCCCATGCCTTCCAGCTGAAGAAGGATACCAGAGTTTGTCTGAGTCTTTTGTATCTTTGAGGCTACATGAAACTCATGGCTTTGTTTGGGACGTGGAGCCTATAGAGGATCTATATGCAGACCCTGCGCCTACTGGCTGGGGGCAACCAACCTCTGACGATGTCTGAGTTAGAAGCCTTGCAAAGGATTTCGGCGTATGTCGCCGAAAACAAGATCAATTCGGCCCTGGAAGCTGAGGCAAACCTGGCTGTTGTAGCCAGCAAAGGTTGGTTGTCGAATGAGTTTAATATGGCTGCTGAGCCAAAACCACCGAATATACAAGTGTCGAAAGAAGACGTCGGAGAGCATCGTCTAGATTGCATATACGACGAAGAACCTTTAGGGTTCGAGAAAGATCCTATGGCGCCAGAGAAAATGCAGCCACAAGATCCTTTAGAGGAGGTTGACCTTGGCGAAAAGGGAGATAAAAGGCCCACATATATAAGCGCCAACATCGACCCAGAACTAAAAATGAAGGTAATCTCTTTGGTTAAAGAATTTAAAGATTGTTTTGCATGGGATTATAACGAAATGCCTGGTTTAAGCAGAAATTTGGTGGAACACAAACTACCAATAAAAGATGGGGTTAAGCAGACGCTCGACGCTTCGCTCCGCTGTGGTGTCGAAGATAAAAGAGGAGATCGAAGACTTCTCAAGAGCAAGTTCATTCGAAAGGTATGTCGAGTGGTTGGCAAACATTGTGCCATCCTTAAAAGAATGGCAAACTTAGAGTCAGATTGATTTTAGGAATTTAAATATCGCTACTCCAAAAGATGAATATGCCATGCACCGAAATGCTTGTCGATTCACCGCAGGATTTCAATATCTAAGTATGCTTGATGGTTATCCGGTTATAACCAAATCTTTATTCGAAGAAGATGTGCCAAAACGGCTTCGCCGTTCCGTTAGGCACCTATGAATGGGTGGTAATGCCATTCGCCTGAAGAATGCCGAGCCACGATCAACGGGTAATGAATTCGATGTTTCATGATTTTATTGAAGATTTCATGCAAGTTTATATCGACGACATCGTGGTTAAGTCGAACTCGAGTCGACGATCTTTATCATCCGCGAAGATCGCTCGAGAGAATGAGACAATATGGATTAAAGATGAATCCATTGAAATGTGCTTTTTGTGTGCAGGCAGGAGATTTCCTTGGCTTTGTGGTGCATAAGAAGGGCATTGAAGTCAATCATTCAAAGACCAAATCCATCATGGACGTCGCGCCTCCGTCGAATAAAAAAGAACTTCAGTCATTGTTGAGGAAAATAAACTTCCTGAGGCGTTTCATCTCCAATTTAAGTGGAAAGACTAAGGTGTTTTCACCACTGCTTCGACTGAAGAATGAAGGGTTCATCTGGCATAAAGAGCATCAGGAGGCTTTTGACAGAATCAAAGCGTATTTAGTGGAGCCTCCTGTGTTGGTACCTCCAGTGTGGAATAAGCCTATGAGGTTGTACATAGCAGCCTCAGATTCGACAATAGGTAGCATGTTAGTACAAGAAAATGTAAATGGTGTCGAAAGACCAATCTATTACCTTAGTCGAATGTTGAATGATGCCGAAACTAGGTATAGTGATATAGAAAAACTATGCCTTTGTTTGTATTTTTCTTGTATAAAGCCGGTTAACGTGTATGTTTCTTCTCATTTTGATATAATTAAGCATATGTTGTCCAAACCAATTTTGCATAGTCGAATTGGTAAATGGGCCCTAGCACTTACTGAGTATTCCCTAACTTTTGCGCCCTTAAAGGCCATGAAAGGACAAATTGTGGCAGATTTCTTGGTCGACCACTCAACTATGGCTATGCCACAAAATTATGTTGGTTTCGTTCCATGGAAATTATATTTCGACGGTTCCATCCATAAAAACGGAGCTGGTATAGGGGTAGTCATAATTTCACCAAGTGGAATTCCAGCACAGTTCAAGTATGCCATCGACGGCATGTGCACTAACAATGAGGCAGAGTATGAAGCTTTGATAATCGGACTTGAACCGCGCTAAACGGGGGCAAGGAATGTTGAAATTATGGGTGACTCGAGCTAGTAGTAAAGCAAGTGTCAAGGAATACAAATGCGCCAAAGAAAACTTAATCATGTACTTCGTGCTAGCGATAAGGTTGTTCAAACAATTTGAGCAAGCAAGTATCAGCCACATACCGCGCCAGGAAAATCAAGAAGCAAATGATTTGGCGCAAGAAGCCTCTGGGTACAAGAAGTCTGAAGATGAGGAAAACATCCCGACAAGAGAAAAGGTTCGACGATCGCTTTATACCCTTGATTTGTCCATTATTAAGTTAGGTGCATTTGATACGAAAATTTTGAAATTTTACAATTAATAATGGGCAAAATAGTGATTGGCGAAAACCTTTAGTTGAATATTTGCGAAACCCAGTAGGATCAACAGATAGAAAAACTAAGTATAGGGCCCTTAGTTATGTTTTGATTGAAGAAGAGTTATTTAAGAAAACTGCTGAGGGAGTGTTGTTAAAATGTCTAGGCGAGAATGAGGCATATGTAGCTGTGTTGAGTGTGCATAGTGGCGCGTGTGGCGCCCATCAGGCCGGACACAAAATGAAATGGCTGCTAATACGTTCTGGTGTCTATTGGCCTTCGATGATGAAAGACTGCATTGAGTTTGCTAAAGGGTGCCAAGAATGTCAGGTGCATGGGGCATTCAACATGTTCCCGCCAATAATGCATGCCATTGTGAAACCATGGCCATTTAGGGGATGGGCGTTAGATGTGATTGGGGAAATTAAACCAGCCTCGTCAAAACAACAAAGATACATCTTGGTAGGAATCGACTATTTCACAAAATGGGTCGAAGCGGTGGCATTGAGGAATGTCGACCAGGAAGCTATAATTGATTTCATCCAGAACCATATCATTTACAGATTTGGGGTACCTGAGACACTCACCACTGACCAAGGGACGGTATTTGTGGGGCAAAAGATGCAAACTTTTGCACAAGAAGTTGGGATCAAATTATTAACGTCTACCCCTTACTATGCACAAGCAAATGGCCAAGCGGAAGCGGCCAACAAGGTAATAATTAGCTTGATTAAGAAACAGGTGGGCAAAAAACCTAGAAACTGGCATCAAGCGCTAGATCAAACATTGTGGGCTTGCCGAACGTCTCCAAAAGAAGCTACGGGAACCACACCGTTTCGGTTAACATATGGTCACGACGCTCGCCAATGAGATACATGTCCATGCGGTGAGAATTCAAAGACAAAACGAGATACCCACAGAGGACTATTGGGCTATGATGGCTGATGAGCTAGTCGATTTGGATGAAGAAAGGATGTTAGCTTTTGATTCCATAACAAGGCAAAAAGACAAAATTGCCAAGGCCTATAATAAGAAGGTAAAAGACAAGCATTTCGTCGTCAATGATCTCGTGTGGAAAGTAATCCTACCTATGGATAGGAACGATAGGATTTTAGGGAAGTGGTCACCAAATTGGGAAGGGCCATTGAAGATAATCCAAGTATTCTCAAACAATGCATATGAGCTTGAAGAGTTGGCCTTGGATCGACGCATCCTAAGAGTAAATGGTAAGTACCTAAAGAGGTATAAACCAATCCTGCAAGAAGTAACTATTTCGACAACTTAGAGAATAAAAGTCGAAAGATAGCTGGAGGAATGAATGTCGATACCAGCGAAATAAAAATAAAAGTGGCCATAGGCCATTGTTCAGAATTACAATAAAGTTGGTGCCAAAGAAAGGAGTTACAATGGTTACATTAAAATTTTCCAAATTTCTTCTGGAAAGTAGACAGGTCACCACGCAGACGGACACCGTAATCGACCAACTCCTCAGTACGCTCGCTCAGTGTCGAAATGGTTTTGTCTCTTTGTTCCGTTTGAGTGCGCAGGGAAGCGGCGTGTTTGGCTTTTTTCCTCAATGTTGCCTGAATGCCAGCAATGGATTCCTCCAGGTCCTTGTCGGCTGCAGTGATGCCCTCCAGCTCTTTGGACAAAGCGGCTAGTTGACTGCGTATTTCATCAGCTCTTTTCCTTTTGGGAACTAGCGCGAGCCGTTTGTCCTTCAGAGTAGCCGCCAAAACTTTCATTGCTTTGCTGTCCTCCTTGGCAATAGTAACGGCATCTTGAACAGCAGCTCGTTGTTGAAAGATTTCTTCTTCATTAGCAGCAACCTGTTTGACATTTTCAGCTAAAGGAAGAAGAACCTGGTCAAATGTAGACAACATGAGCCTGCACGAATCAGTGATGTCGAGGCTCCTCAGTTTGGCCATGGCCTCCTGAAGTTCTTGCAAAAGATTTGGGTCTCTTACAAGCGATTCAGGGAGCTCAGGGAGGAAGGCATAAGCTTTGATCTTGTCAGTCAAATGCTTGATTTCTGCAGCCTCCGGAGGTAACTTGCCAGCATGAACAAGGGCCTGGGTTTGGTCTGAGTCAGAAGAGAAAATGTATTTGTCAACAAAACCATCCAGTTCTTCGATCTCCCTGTCGATATCAATGTCAGGAGAAGATTCCGTGAGCCTTGAGCACCGGGGAGTTTGGCATGTTGTCATCCTTGCCATACCCGAGGTCGAACCTGTTCATATCTGCATTATCCACATTAACATTCTTAGCGTGTTCTTGGGAGTACCAATAGGAACCATGCCATTCGGTTGGCGTAGCCGTGCTAAGTTCGACTAGAATCGGTCCTGGTCGAATGTGTGGCGGGACTAGTGATGAATCATCACTAAGAGTAGCCACCTCATTAAAGTCAACAAACTCACCGACCACATTGGTTTCGAGTGGTCGATGATGGGAGAAGATTCCTCGTGCCCAGGTTGTATTCGAAGGACCGTGGTGCTAGTCATTGTTCCAAAGCCGCACTGGCTCAAAAGCCTCATCCCGAAAGGCAAAGAAAATGAGTATGTTGCAAAAAGAATGAGCATGAATACATGGACGACGAGTTAGGCGATACGCACTTTGAGTCCACTTTCGACCAAGGGACCAATGGTTTCTACTGCAAGGTTCTTCTCGGAAGTTTCGACGACTCCCTCCTTGGTTAATCTATCGACACCAACATCCTTGTCTTCGGTTAGACTTCTTTCGTCAGCATTAGTGGGTGTTGGAGACATAGTTACCAAATCTGTGGGCATCATGATGGGATCAGATGGGTCTTCCGTCTCAATCCCTTTGGAGTGGGTCGAAATAACCTTACCTCTTCTCTTTAGGACTAGAGGTTGCGTCATCGCTTTTCTTGAAACTTCACCCACGGGTCTTCTTGAATCTTAGAGGAAGAGGATTTGTGTTTCTTCTTTTTCTTTTTCTCTTTCTCGAGGCCGTCTTTCGAGCTTCCTGTCTTCTTCATTTTCTTTTTCTCGTCTCTCGAGCTTCCTGCTTTCTTCATTTTCTTTTTCTCAGGACCATCGCCTGTGTCTTCCTTCTTTCGTTTTGATTGTTTGGATTTGGTGGAACAGTGAGGGGAAGAAACATCAGAAGATGCCTGCAAAGTTAGAAAGAAATTAGGACAAGGCAGAAATTAAAGGGAGGGATTTTAGTAAGGCGTGGGTTAATACCTTCTTCCCCTCGATTTGTTGTAATGTGTCCTTGGAAAATTTGGATTTGGTGGAGGGAGCAGTCAAGACCGCAGAGCGTGTTTGACTCTGAAAAAGAAAATAACCATAGTGAGGATCTGTGACAAACAAAAGGGGTAAGAACTAAGTAAGAAACAAGATGCTCACAGAAGAACCGGTTTTCTTAATAGAGTGTGAAATGGGTTTTGTGTCTGAGTCGGAGTCCTCAAGGACATTCTGCAAAAAGGGCAACGACATTAATATCAGTAGACAGATAAACTAGATCAAGCCAATAGGTTCTGATTAAAAACCTTTGTGGTTGAAGGACCTGTTATGGTGTCCTTAACAGCAGGAGCGTCAACATCTGGAGCATGTTCAGTAGGGGGAGCTGAAACAAAAAAAGAAAAAGTTAGTAGGCCTAGAAGTTTCGACACGAAGAAAATGGCTTCAGAAGCCAGTACCATGAGGCATGCCCTGAATTTGCTTGCTATTGGTACGCCAACGTCTCATGGACTTACCCTGCAATGCGGCAGAAGCAGCAGTCAGTTGAGCTAATTTACTCTTGGAATCACCAACAAATGAGTTGAAGTATGTCTGCCACCAAGTGTCAAATTCTTTGGTACAGAGATATTGGGGTTTGAATTCGTAAAGGTGAGTTGTGGGGGGTTTGTTGCAAGCATTGTCATAATCTGTCTTGATGACACTCCAGGGACTATTGGCAAACACTCCATTAAGGAGAGCAGGGGACTCGAAAATGGATTTAGGAAGAGTTTGACAAAGCCCAAATTGGCGAGCCACCAGGTTAGGTTGGTATGCCACAAGGCTTGGTTTGTCACCATTAAGTGCATAGGATAAGAACAAGGGAGTTAACACTTGAGTCCAGAAGTTGATGGCACGCTGAGGATATCTGGCGTCTCTGGGATAAAAATTGCCAGCAATAATAGGAGAGACTTTGGATTTGTCTGAAAAAGGGGCTAGAGACGAGTCGAAGTCACCTTTTTTCAACATGGTATTGAACATAACTTCAAGTAATTGAGGCCTCACTCTATTCTCAATAGGGATGCTCGACAGCAGCCGTTCCCATACACTATAATCTTGACCTGAGGTACCAGCCGGTCGATCAAGTGCGCATGCTACCTTTCTGTTTTTGAAAGGTTTCACTTCAGCTGGGAACGTGGCCACTAACCATAACTGGAGCAGCCATAGAGGGCCATGGAATAATACATTTTTCTTGGGGTCAATAACATGAGCTTTTATTTGGCCCACGATATCTGTCAATGAAGAGTAGAGTGAGGCCAGAATGAGGTCAGATATGGAAACCAGGGTACCATTGTGTAGGTGGCTAGCCAGAGTGGCATGTGCCTTAGTGACCTGCACAGACCTGTTGCAGAATATATGGCGTGCTAACCAGTATGCTAAAAAGGCAACATGCTCCTCATCTGAGATCTCATCAGTGTTCTTGTGATGATGCTCTGCAAAGGCAGTATAAGATGGAAGTCCACTTGTGCCAACATTGAAGCGCACAGGAATATAGGTAACGTCTCGATGGTTGTAAAGTTCACCACCTAACCAGACGGTGATGGCCGCGGTCGAGGAGAGTCGAGTCATCATTCCACGACCGTGTGGAACGATTGGTAGTACCTCCGTAAGAAGATAGCACCACCAACATGTGGGAGTAAGGAATACCGTTCGACTCATTTGTAACAATGGGTAAATCCCAAGCTCTTCCCATTGCTTCCTTTTGTGGGTTCTAAGCGGTCCATCCAAGTACGTAATTTGGGGCAATTGATAGGGAAGTGGCCCTAAACCTAAAGTCTTTACGAAGGAAAGATAAAGAAATGGGGTCCATAAAAGAAACCAAAGGCGTGATTGGTGACTAGTGGGGAAATGAACATGCATGTTATGCACGCTTGCAAGAGGGTGCCCGGGTAGAGGACCCGTAAACGCAGCAGGATTGCCAAGTTGACCAAGGTTGAAGGATTATTACAGGATTGCCAAACCTTCGCTTTTTCAACGGAAAATGGTGGTTCCGGAATGTAGGGTTTGCCGTCTACATAGCAAAGCTGATACACCGGAGCTGGAGCAGAGGTGAACTGAGTTGCGTTTGTCTTCGTCATCTGGGGAAGAAGAGAATCGCCGATGTATGGTGTGATAAGAAGAATGAAGATGATGAACAGTAGCAAGTGAAGGGTAATGCGTATGAAGGAAACTGAGAGCGAAAGAAAAAGTGAGGAAGTCCTGGAAGAAGGCTATTTATAGCCACTCACGCCTTGGAGGAAAGAAGCGGGAGAGTTAGTGGGGCATGGTGCCGAATCGTGGCCGATGGATGTGACACGTGGAGGCAGTGGGAAGTAAGAACGTGTGGGCCATAGAACGAGGTAAGAACAGTGCGGTCACGTCTCATTTAATGTTCACGATTTCGAAACGCCAACGTGCTACTGGGTCATGATTACGTGACGTCACCGATGGGATGGTACAGTGTACCACGTTTTGGAAAGAAAGAGGAAGCGGTTATAGAGCTGGTGTTTCGACCGATTTTTCATAGATGCCATTATCTCACGAGGACAACAGGCATTCAAAGTATTTTGCAGAAGTTTAGAACATCGATCATGTGTTCGAAAATGGCATCTCTGGGGGGCATTTTGTTGGGTCGAAAATATGCCAAGGTCAGCTGAAGGTATTAAGTCCTTAATTTAAAGGGACAATTCTGGAACTTCGTGAAAGTTCTAGAAGAGAAGGGTATATTTTGGTCAAGAGTGAGGAATTTCGAAGTCTCAGTCGACCAGTAGGAAGCCATCGATTCTTATGAGTGGTTATCTTGGGCTCGAATGAGTAAGCAGATTGCTGTCGAAGTCGAAGTCAAGAATTCACGTCGAGGCTAAAGTTGGAGATTACTCTTAGAGAAATTTAGCATCATTGTCTCAAGGTTTGGACGTAACTCATGGAAGCGGGAACAATTATTTCTCAGAAGTGCGCCAAGTTCGAATTTCAAAAGGAGGTGCAGAACGTGGGCAGTTGATTATAGTTTTGAAGAATTGGCGCTCAGAGAGGTGGCAGGATCCTATGGAGCAGTTGCCTTCGTATTTAGTTGTAGCCGTCGATTTAGCATAGGCAGTTACTTTGTAAATACTATAAATAAGTCAAATCTCTTGTAATTTGGTTTGTTCATTCGTATGCTCAAACTGCTTGCAAAAACTCTGCCCAATTCCGCACTTAAGGAAGAAAGAGTCCGCAAAGCTTTGATGTACGTTGAATCACCAACTTTTTTCAGTTATTGCAATCAAGTTTTGTTTTAATCTTTATCTAATCAGTCTGGTTAATTTCTTCTCACCGTCGAGAAGCATTTTTATGTTCTTTTGTTTACGTTTCGCACAAGTCCTGAGCTTTAAGCCTTGAGTCACGAGTCGCTGTCGCTGCTTGGCTTGCCCAGTTTGGCTGTCGAAAACTCCTTTCGATCGAGGCTTCAGTCGTTTAGGTCACGGATTACTTATCTCGGCCAAGCCTTAGTTTGTGTGGAAAACCATCATAGTAGTTTCCTCTAGCGTCGAACACCGGTTCTTGCATAGGCTTCTTCAAACGAAATACTGTGATTACCAAAACTTAGCACACGTCTTGAGATCAATCTGGTCGATCTCGCTAGTAACCCCTAGTTTAGGACGCGGGGAGGATCAGCGGTTGTTTACCATTTTCCACAGTAAACAATAGGCAAGGTAAAGGAACATGAAAAGTGTGCTGTCTACCACTGGGGTGGCTATACATCCGTTTATTTATTTCATTCCATGTTATTATATTATAAACCAATTATTTAAATTTTAAAATCAACAGAAAAACGCGCGCAGTGTTCTTCATCTTCTCCAATCTTCATCAATCCATAGATTCTTCGTTTCTCAATGAAATTAAAAGTTGTAAACATCAAACTTGCTCGTTTTAAACCCAGGAACATGATGGTGATGATTAATTTCATTTATTTTTAGTTTAAAATGATTAATTTCAAACGTGTACAGATGAACCCTAATTCTAAGAATCAACATGAAATCGTGTATGGATCATGATTTATGAAATTGATTGAGGGTTAATGATCAGCATGAGTGCAAAAACAAAATGGCCAAGCAATTTTTGAACTGGAATGCATGAATCATAGAGTTAAAAGTTTGAGTATCTTACCTCTTCGAACTGAAATCGAAATCCTTTTTAAAGTGTTTCCAGTTGTTGTTTGATGATTGCTATAGCACCATTGGACCTTATGGAAGGTGTTTGAACACTATGCTTGCTTTGAAATGGTCTGGATCATTCCACCCAAGTCCAACTGCATCTCCTTGATGTGAGTTTCGAATTTGAGTTTGGAGATGTTACAAGTCAGGGATAACGTTTTGGATCACTTATATGAAGTGTATGGATGATGTTTGAAGTGTTAAATCAAAGTTAGCTCGAGCAAAATGAGAGATGGAAAGTTAAGGCATTATTTGCAAGTTTTGGGTTTTTGAACAATGATTCTGAGTTTTGGCAGTTCTTGGGATGATTTTAAGTTTTAGACAAGTTCTAATTGATGTTTAGAAAATGTTAGAAACCTAAATTCTCTCATATTTTGCAAGATTTGCAAATTGAAAAAATTCTCTCTTGAAACTTAGAAACTTAAAACTTAAGCAAGAAAGAAGGAAAGCTTGATTTGGATAGCTTTGGTGTAGTTTGGAAATGAGTAAATGACCTCTATTTATAGGCCAAGAATTCTGAATGATTTAGCAAAGATATCATTGAAGGAAACTTGCAACTTGGTTAAGAGGTAAAATGGAATCTTTTGCATTTAATGCAAAAGTAACTTTCTTAACCATGGTTAAGTTTTTCTCCTTGATCCAAACCCTTCTCAATCATTCACAACTGATATTTATCAGTTATAATTCACCTCTAAGTGATGACAAGGCTTCTAGAAGGAGAAGTTGCAAAAAATGACTTGTAATTTTGAAGCATGAACTTGAAATCCATGGTTTTGGAGCTCTATGTTTCAAAATCAAAAGTATAGCTAGATAAAGTGTTTTTGCAAGTTCTTGGACATTTTGGAAAGCTTGTAACAAGGGCTACAACTTTCATGTTTTGAGTTTTTTCTGAATCCGAATGGATCTAGGTGAAAAATGGCCATGAAAGTGATGAAAAATCATGTTTCTTAACAGTTAAAATTTTTTCTTAAGTGTTAGAATTTTTTCAAATCTTGACTGTTTGTTGACTTTTTCACATTTCTTGATTTTTTATGATCATGATGGATTATTTGAAATATTTTTATAATTGAAAAAGTTTGATTTTGAAAAAGTTGATTAAAATTCAAAGTTTGACTTTTCAGAGCAGATGAATTTTCATCAGATGATTCAGAATTTGTCTGATGAAGAAACATGGACTTTTGTGATGTTTTGAATCAAGAAATTAGGTCAAGATGTTACATTGAAGATGTTAAGATCAATCTCCAAGCAAATAGGTCATTCATTGAGTAGAAAGTCAATGATTCACTATCCTCGATAAAAAACCCTAATTGGTCGATTCATAATAGATCATGGGAAAAAGTTGGGAATCTGAAGATCAAATATTGATGATTGATTAAGATAAATCATTTGAGGTGAGTGGAAACTCAAACGCTAATTGATCATATCTTGAACAGATGAAATTTTGAAGAAACCCTGATTTTGACTTCTAGAAGCCACACACGATCTATTCTGTTCTGAAATTGTTAGTGATGCGGTGATGCATATGTGAGGTGGTATATTAGGTCAAAAATTGGGGTATGACACTACTACCTGCTTATCCTGCATCAAAACACCACCTAAACCCATCAATGAAGCATCAAATTACACAATAAAAGATTCTGCCGGATTCGGCAATATCAAAATCAGAGCACTAGTCGATCTCTTCTTCAACTCTTGAAAAACTTTCTCACATTCAGAATCCCATACAAACACTTGTCCTTTTTCTCTTCAATTTAGTCAACGGCAAAGCTAACTTCGAAAATCCCTCAATGAACTTTCTATAGTAACCTACAAGACTAAGAAAACTACGGATTTTAGAAGCATTCTTCGGTGCTTCCCATTGAGATACCGCCTCTATCTTCGTAGGGTCAACAGCAATACCATTCTTGGAAATCACATGACCAAGAAAGCTTACTTCACTCAACTAGAATTCACACTTAGGAAACTTCGCATAGAGCTTCTTGTCTTTCAACAACTCCAACACAACTCTGAGGTGTTCTGCATGCTCTTCATCACACCTTGAGTAGATCAAAATGTCATCAATAAAAACCACTAAAAACTTATCAAGATATAGATGAAATATCCTGTTCATATACTCCATGAAAACACCAGGTGCATTAGTAACTCCAAACGACATAACAGAATACTCGTAATGTCCATACCTCGTTCTAAATGCAGTCTTCTGTATATCTTCCGATTTTACACGAATATGAAGATATCCAGATCTCAGATCAATCTTACTAAATAGACAAGCTCCAACTAGTTGATCCATCAGATCATCAATCCTCGACAATGGATACCGATCCTAGATCGTAACTTTATTCAACTTCCTATAATCAACACCCAGTCTCATCGAACCTTCTTTCTTCTTAACCAACAACACATGAGCACCCCACGGTGAAACACTCGGACGAATAAACTTCTTCTCAAGCAACTCCTCTAATTGCTTCTTCAATTTAGCCAACTCGGATGTCAACATGCGATAAGGCGCCATCGACACCAGACTAGTTCTAGGAATTAAATCTATAGCAAATTCCACTTCTCTCTCAGGTGGCAACTTACTGACATCTACTGGAAAAACTTCTGGAAATTCATTCACAACGGCTAACTCATCACCCTTAGCCTTTCCCTTCATTTCCATCGAAGAACACAACATAAATACTCCCGCACCATCATTAACAGCTATATTCATCTGCTTAACTGATATAGTCAAATCTTCGACACTAGCCACTTCCGGAAAACTAACCGTCTTCTCAAAATAGTTGATATGAACCTGGTTGAATTCCAACCAGTTCATTCCAAGGATAATATCAAGTTATTCTAACGGTAGGCACACTAAATCCATACCAAAGCCCTTATCAAAAATTATAATAGGACAGTTCCTACACACAAACGAAGTAGTCACTGAACCCGACGCATGAGTGTCAATAACCATACTTCCATTCATATCAGATATTTCCATATTCAATCTTTTAGCACAATCCAAATCAATTAACGAATGAGTCGCTCCAGTATCAATAATCTCCATCAAAGGTGTGCCATTAATAAAACAGGTACCTTTAATCAATCGATCATCTAGATTAGTCTATAACCCAGACAAAGTGAAAACCTTACCACCAGACTGCTCCTTCTTTGGTTTAGTACACTGTGGACGAGTATGACCTTCTTCTCCACAGTTGTAACAAGTCACCTTCCTTGCTCTATAGTCATTAGCCACATGTCCAGGTTTTCCATAATTATAACACTTCTTTGCGTCACTCTTGCATTCTTGAACTCGATGTCCAAACTCACTACATTTATAGCACCTAATAAGAGCATTAGAATCTCCCCACTAGGCCTTTTCCACCCACTAGACCCCTGATTACTTCTGTCGTACAGTTTGCCATGAACAATCAGTTGTTTTCCTTTCCTATCAGCAAACCCACGAGAGTTCGATCTAGTATTAGCAATATCCTCTTCCAGAATCCTACTGCAATCCACCAAATCAGAAAACCTGCGAATACGCTGATACCTGATACCTTGCTTAATCTTGTCACGGAGACCATTTTCAAACTTAATACACTTAGAGAATTCTCCTTCTTCATCATTATTATAGTGAGCATAATACTTAGCCAATTCAATAAACTTAGAAGAATACTCACTTACAGTCATGTTACCCTGCTTGAGATCCAAAACTTTGATCTCTTTCTTTCACCGAATATCTTCAGGAAAATACCTTCTCAGAAAAGCCCTCCTGAACACAGCCCAAGTCAACACAATACCATCTTGCTCCATCGCAGTTTTGGTAGAAACCCATCAGTCATCAGCTTCTTCTGCCAACATATAAGTACCATACCTCACTTTCAGATCTTCAGCATAATCAATCACTCGGAAGATCCTTTCAATCTCCTTTAAGCACTTCTGAGCGCCTTTAGGGTCATGCGTGCCTTTGAACAATGGAGGATTGTTCCTCTAAAAACAACTCAACAACCACTTATATGTCTATGTTGTTTCATTAGATACCAATGCATCACCAAAAATAACTGTCTGAGAGTGGTGGTTACATCCTAAAAATATAACCAATGGCTAGTTGTATTTGTTCTTCTCGTAAGTTCTGTCGAACGCAAACACATCCCTAAATCAAAAATAGTCAGATCTAATGCCCCCATTAACCCAAAAAAGTGACCTCAGTCGTCTATCCATGTTGACAATATATTTTGCATATAGCATGAGATCAGTAGATGACTTTACATTTAGATCATTTAAAGACGCGGAAACGTCACCTACTTTAATAATAGCACAAATATTTTTTTTATCAAAATAATTGTACAAATATTTCTTTGTAAACCCAACACCCGCGTATCCACCCTTATGAGCAACCATGTACCCCATTATATGACAATTTCTAATTCCATGTGATAGAAGAACATCAATCTGAGCTCTATCAGCTTCAAAAATTTGACGGTAAACAGGTTGTAAGTGCAAAAACCTAGATAGGGTTAATTCATGGCTATTGCCCTTCTCAAAAATTGACACTACATATATACCATTTTAGCTTTGCAGTGAAAACAAAGCCTAGAGGCGCATTTAGTACGGGCCAAACGTCTTTGATCTATTTTTCTATCTAACCTACTTAAGTGGTTATTCTCTCTTGAACCATGCTTATTCCATACGAACTGCCTCATTAATGTTATTTTACTACCTTCAGGCCCTCTTCTCCAAATAACATTTTTCCTAATTGAAAAACCTTGAATTTTCAATACTTATAATAAAATTCATAAGCTTCATCAACAAAACTAAATTCCATAGCACAAATTTTATCAAAAGGCATGGAATTAATACTTACCACTTTATCGCCTACAACTGCATATAATTTAACCGAATCATCTTCATCGTCATTATCAACATCATCATCTGAGCTTTTATAACTATCTCCCTCATCATCATTCAATTCAACATCAAAAGTATTACCATCAGTGGAATAAACATCATGGAAATCAACCTCAAATGAATCATCTGAATTTTCCATCGTAAACCTGAATTAAAACAACTTTTAACACAGTAAAATCAGAATCATTAAATTTGAAAAACATATACAGAAAATAAATTCAGGCATAATCCCTAATTCTTAAATCGAAATACCCATATACAGAAAACAAATTCAAACATAAACCCTAATTCCCAAATTGAAATCAAATGTAATACCCCAATTCGATATCATTAAATCGTAGTAACTTATATCAAATAAAATATAACAAATATTTTCGTATTTACCTTAGCAATTCTGTTCTTAATACGAACACAAACAAATTGTGCTTTTTGGTGGTGTTTTGTTTGATGGCCGAAATGCCAAGTTTCACACATTTGCAGCAACTCTATTCTTATACTGCGATTTGCAATTTTTTGTGTGGGGGACAAACAATGGCGGATGCAACAAGTAGGCTCTGTTTTCAACTCAGGTCGTTGAACAATGGTGGATTGTGTATGAACTCCGCCCAGACAACAATGGCGAATTGAGTATGCAAAGAGTTGAGGTTGAGTTGGTAGAAGAGAAAAGATAATGATGAAGTTTAAGAATTTTTAGACTTTTAATTGATTTTCAATTTAACAATTAAAATGATAGATTTTCAAATTATTAGTTTTGTAATTTTTAATATGATAGGAACTTAATTGTAATATTAATAAATATGAGAGTACATAGTAAATGGTATGTGCAATATAATCTTATGTGGCATTGATTTAATTAGGACTTGTTTTTTATTGATCAAACCAGTAATTTAAAAAAATAATAAATTATTTTAATGACTTTATAATAGAATTTTTCAAAAAAATCATTTTAATTCTCGAGCCTCTTACGACCGTGTTGTTTTTGAATCAAATATTATAAACTTGTATAATACTAGTGACATTGTAAGATCTTTTTCCTTTCAAATTCATGAAAATATCTTTTGGAAGAATCATGCTTATATCATCTCAACAAATTTCTTCTTTTCAATATTTTCACAATTTGAGACAACAAAATATTTTCTTATATTAAATTCTGAATAAGAATTCCCGGTAATCACACACCAAAGAATTTTCTCAAACCAAACTTCCGGTCTTAAGATGTCTGAGTCATGTATCTATAAAACTAAACCTACTTTTAATTTATTTACTCAAGTTTGAGTATTTCAACGATTCTACGTGAAGGGTGGTTGAAAAATTCAACTAACCTTATAGTAAACATAGTGTGGTTGACTGGTTGTGACAAACATCTAGTGTATTTATTTTTAAGAATAAATTACGTAAGCAGGTAGAATTAACACATAGCTTCCTTCTATCCACGCAAAATACACAGCTGTAATAAATATTTAGGATAATTGTTCTATCTAAGAAAATAATAATCAGTCTAATAACGTGCCGTGGAATTATTTATGGATAACGTTCATAAGTAACTTGCATGATAGAATATTTTGATAATTATATTAAAAAAGGACGCGATCGTAAAAGAATAAGAGAGACTAAATGGTTGATGTTTTCTATAAACATTTTAAAAATTGACCGAGGTCGTATAAAGACTTTTCGATTTAAATTGATACACGTAACGCGATATTGGTTACAATTGTTGCGGTGTGTATTAAGTATAATTGACACTGTTGTGCCGATATTATTTTGGGGCGGTTTCTGTTTTTAAAACCATAATAGCAACAATACAAAGTATTAAGAAATGAAAAATTAAAAAGAAGAGATCAATAAAAAGGACAACCATAATTATTAAAGAACCACTTCGAATTTGAATTTGCAGGCTAGAACTCGAACTAACCATATTCATTATTAATAAATTAGATCTCAGCAAGTGAGAAGCTGATTGTCCAACCGAGGAAAAAAGTGATCCCCAAACATCTATTTTTTATGTTAAACGTTCCAACCGAGGAAAAATTTAGATGCTTTGCATTCACCTCAGTTTTCATTCTACTCGGGGGGAAAAGTTTGGCACTTTGCACAATTTTAAAAATACAAAAATATTGTTTCTAGGAATCAAACACATTATCAGTACCACTTTTTGCTCAGGCTGTTAGAGGTCTAGAGAGATAATTAGCACTCCATGACACCCTAAGTTATCTCGACTGTCCAACCGAGATAAAAACTCTTTTTCAATCGATGTGAAATGTAATTTTCCTAGTAGTGTGTTTAACACCCTAACCCCAATAATATGATTTATAATAGAATTTAATTAAACAATATACAAACCACTTAAGGTTTCACTCATAATCAAACATATCATGTTCCGTAACACAGTTACAACAAAACAATTATAACATATCAATGCATGATCAACGTTCACTTAGGGTATCATTATAGCAGAATAATTATTAAAACAAATAAACACAGTATTTAAACTCAAGGCATTTGGTCTCATAACTTCATCTTCGTAACATAAGCAAAAGCAAAATGAGTTGTATAATTAAACTCTCAACAATTCTCCAAAGATTCCACATATCATTATTAACTTCGACAAACAAAGGAATCAACTTAAAAGAAATCCAAACATAACGAAATAAGTGAAAGCAAAAGTTTCCAGCCCGATGTTACATGATTAGAGTAAGACTCTACTAATAAAACGATAAACTAATAGAAGTCACTCCAAAAGCTATATTTCACTTACTCCAGCAATGCTACTCTTGAGTATTTATAAGTAGTTCATGGTAGACAACATTAAAGAAAATGGGTGAGAATACACTTCAATAATTAATGATGAAAACAGGCCGAAGTAAATTATCAACTAACAACAACATACACATTACTCAACCAATACCAACATATTAAGTATTCTCATCCAAACAACACACCAATAACAATCAGAACAAATGCAATATTTATGCAATATACTTGATACCAAATCGACATGCATGTGGTGTCCAATATGAACACTCGGGTTCTCTCGCTCCCCGATCTCCACCATATGATCAGATTTACTCTTCGAACTAAAGCACACCAAAATTTCCATAATCATTACAATAACGCTTCACTGATTCCCACTAGAATCAGCTACTTACACCCAATCAACAACAGAGGATTGAGGCTCACCAAATATAACTAAATTTTAGAAAACATGATGCATGGTCGACAATAACGTATGCAATAAAACACAAACACATTGACCCCTCTTTTGATTGTGCATGCCACTAACAAAACAATTATTATCAACATAACATATGTATAATTAAATATGCAACATCATTAACAATCACTACAATTATTCATACTAAAAAAATTCATTATAGAAACTTATAAGCATCTTCAACACAACATTATTTTAACCACGCCCTTATAACAACATCATCAACATTCAACATTTACAAGCAATTATAATTAACATTTTAAACATCATAACATCATCACAAGATAACAACAAAAATTATACAATGGGGGAAACGCACATATACAATATACAAAATTTGAACATATCAATTCACACAAATTTTATATCAGTAAAACCATAAGGATATAACTTCCTTAACAACAAACACAAAATTCACCACAATCAACATACAACAATAATCATGGCCAAATTCATAATTTATGAATAAAACACTCAATCCTAAGGAGGTTAAGGGTCCATCCATTTACTCCTCATGCCTTAACACCCATTAGAGAAACACATCCCCTCTTACCTTGATTTTCCGAGTAATCAATGAAATCTCTCGAAGTTCTTCTTCTCTTACCTCTAGATTCTTGCCTCTTAGCCAATTCTCCAATAGTTTTCATATATTGCCAATTACTATTCTAAACTCTCTTCCTAATAAAAAAATATAATTCACTAATTAGGATATTCCCTTAGCACCCTCTATATTTTATAATCTTTTCAGATGTCTTATCCATCCGTAGTTATCTAAGGGCTCTTAATTTCTTAGCTCACCTTTTGAAAACTTGCTTTTGTGTGTGTTTGATTTTTTTGAAAATATTTTGACTTTGGCTTTGTAATGATTCTTGTATCAGTCCTCAAGAATGTATACGAAGTGTTTGAAAATATTTTGAAAAGTTTAACTTTGTAACGAGTCTCGTATGAATGTATACAAAGTATTTGTTTGAAAGTATTTTTAAAAAGAGTGTGAGGTGTGAAAAGTATTTTTTATTGGAGCAATTAATTAAGAGTATTACCTACTCGGAAGGTCGTTCTTGTTATTTTCCTTCTCCTTTAGGGTAGCGCTATCCATACCATTAGTTGGTAGGTAACTCTATCTGTTGGATGTGAAGGAACATGCGTAGGGTCATCGTATGGTCATTGAAGGCAACATTGTAAGGATACCTTAGCATCTCGAAGGGACGATCACCATATATCTGTAGGCAACAATCGAGGCACAAGACCATATATCTGTAGGCAACATCAAGGATCATCGAGGGACTATGATCTTTGTGATGATTTTGAATCGAGGGACTTTTGCTAATGGTACCCCTACGTTCGAGGGACATGACCATCTTTATCCGAAGGCACCAAGAGAGGATACCCTAGAGGTGCAAGTGTGCAATTGATTCAATTAAGATATTTTGTATTGAAATTAGGGTTATTCTAAGATTGCTTTTAATCTTTCCATACAATCCTAATTAGCATACATCTAAGCAGTTTATATTTGCAGGAAAGTAAAGGTGCAGAAAATAAATGTCCTATGCTATTACATGGCTTTGGGGTAGTAACATAATAAGAGGTGCAACAAACTAAGTGTGCGAGAAAAGTAAATCTACGCTATTATAAAAATATCCTTGCGACCTATACATCGATTTCTAGAATTTAAATGCGAAAAGAAATAAATAAATAAGACAAAAACATTTTAAATGTTAGGAGAAATGTTAAAACCTAATTACTAAAAATGTTTTTTTTGAGTTTTTTAGAAATCGATTTTAATGAAGAAAACCCTAATTCTAAATTAATTAGAATTTAATTAAGAAAAATATTTCAATGCAAAGAAAATTAAATATTTTTTGTGTCAAAAATTAAATAAAGGTTTTTAAAACCTAAATCTAAAATCAAAACATTTTTTTAGGGTTTTTTTAAGTGTGAAAAATAAATTTGTGAAAAGAATTAAAATAGGTTAGAAAATCAAAAGAAATAAGAAAAAGGTTAAGAAAACAAGTGTAAAAAATTAGGGATGGTCCTGCCAAGGCTTGAACTCAGGACCTTGAGGTTATTGAGACAAAACATGACCACCACACTACCTACATGTGGTGACTATAACTTGCCTCCAATTGTATGTAAGGGTAACCTGTAAGAAAAATCAGAAATTATAGAAAAGTTGCAAAAGGCAGGGATCGAACCCGTGCCTTGAGCCAATATATATACACTTTGATAAATATATATTGGATTTTATTTCCTGAAAATTAAACCAACAAAGCCAAACGCGTTCTAGGGCCCATGGAATTTAAACCAACCAACTAAAAAAAGCCACGCAGGCCTTGGCCAGTTGACCTTAAGTCAGAGGTGTCGGAGATGGATTCCGGTCACCTTCTCCGACCGACAAAAACATTAAACTTGCAAATATAAATCAAAACAAAAACAAAAACAATCCATATCCATTAATTAAGGTGTTGTGAATCTAATGGTGGCATTAGTTTGGCTTGAATCAGCATGTATCTAGGGTTTCGAAACTTCATAGTACGCATGCCCTAACAATGGTGGAACCTGATTCCTGTGTCAAAACTCATGCATGATGGTTCTAAACATTCACAAACATTAATATGGACATGAATACATGCACCAACATTATTTATATTGCATAAAACAAAGGTTTGAGATTCAAGAAAACTTACCAACCGGTGTAACTCAAGGAATGAGTTCTGGGATGCTTTGGAATGATGTAAAGGCTTGGATCGGTTCCTGGGAGGCTCAGGAGTATGAATGAATGTTTGAAATCGATTGATAATGTTTGGAAATTGTGATACGAACTTTCCCTAAGTTTCAATTTTTTTGGAATATTCGTGTAGGGTTTTGAGTGCAGCAAACCTTGTTTTTTGAGGCTGGCCTTGATGTTGTACTTATAGTGAGTGTATTAGGTCAGAAACTTGAGAGAAAATATATGTCATTGAATGGAAAATATTTGATTGACAATTCAAATGAAATCTTCCCAAAATTGCTCAATCTGATGCCAATTTCTTCCTTGCACGATTTGGCCAGCTATTATGAACTTCCTTGGTCTTCAAGATACTTGACTAACAAGCCCATACGCCTTTAAGCCTTTCCTTGCATTTTATTTTAATTAAAATTGAATTTCACTGATTTATTTCAAAATTAAATTAAATAAATAATGAGAGGGAGTGTAATAGGACTTAGAGGTCATGGAAACCTTGGAAACAAGTTTAGATCATAAAAACCTATGCCCATTTAGAGAAAATTCAAGATTGATCAATGCTTTCTTCATGCATTCTTCAGAATTTCAAAACTTGCTCAAACCATAACTTGCTAATTTTTTATTATTTAAGAGTGATCTTGGACTTTTTAGAAAGATTAAGATGACTTCTAACATCTCTATTTGGTTTCATCTTCATTGAAGCTTCCATGTTCATGTACACTTTGAAAAAGATGACTTTTTGTTGACTTTTGAAAGGACCTATAATGTCTTGACCCATATCTCTCAAATGAAACATTTTTGGACAAGTCTTGTGAGAGACAAGGTTGTAGAGAATTTAATTCCCTTTAAAATGAGCATTGGTGGAAAATATTCTGATAAAGTATGTGAAAGTTATGCTTGGTCAAAGTTTTGTTGACTTTCCCTTAAAAAACCCTAATTTAGAGACTTTTGACTTTTTATCATTCTTGAATTTTCTTGATGAATCATGATCGACCCTTGATAAAATGATAAATTTGACCTCAAAATCTTGATGTTGACCAAAACTGATGAAGTTTGACTGTATGTGAAACACAGTTGACTTTTCATCCAATACAACTGATTTTCAACCATCTGAGCAATTGATTGAGCAAACTTAGACTATGAGGATTTAAACTTGATATAAGAATGTTTTAAATCATATGAGGGGACATGATAATCACTTGAGCCATTAGAACTCATATTTCTCATGAGAGAAGCAAAACCTTGGTTATGAGTTGATTGCTTAGGAGGGGGTTTGTCTGATCAACCCTTGAGTAGTTCTTGAGTATGGAGATGTATCTTGATCTTAAAAATAGGAGGGAAAATTTTGGGGTATAACAGTTGCCCTTGTTCAATCTTTTTGTACCTGAGGGGTTAGATTGGTATGCATGACTTTCGTGTCTTGAAGGTAGAAGATGATTGAACACTCGAGTGCCCCTGAAATTTGCACTTGCTGGTGTACAAAGTGAAGTTGTGGGATCTTGATGTACTGGAATGGGCTTAGGGATTCCATATAGAGAGAGATACACTTGGTATGAAGATGGAGATGGGCTTAAAGATGCCATCCGGATACATTGATGTTGTGGAATGAGTCGTACACTAGACTTTATTCAGAAGGGGAATGTGTTTCACGATCGTCTTTGAATGAAATTATTCGTATGCTATCGATAAAAGGATCAGAGTAAACCTCCATCTTGGTTTTATCTAAGATAGATATTTTTCAGGGTGTAGATAGTCGCCCCGTCTTGTTTCAGGAATTGATCTACAATATGTTTTATTGGTAAACCTGTCTTATTTTGGGGATTCGTACCGGATAGTCACATGGATGGTTTTACGATCTTGTTTCGGGTATTAATTTGTGGCCTGCTATTTGTTGGTAAACCCGTCGGGTTTCGGAAATTCATACCGTCTGATTGTGTAGATTAGTCACCCCGTCTTATTTTGGGAATTGATCTACAAATTGCCTTATTAGTAAACTCGTCTTTTTTTGGGAGTTCGTACTCGATTGGTCGCATAGATAGGTTCCCTGTCTTGTTTCAGGCATTAATATTTGACCTTTTGCTTGGAAGTTTATGGATAACTTTCTCTTATTTGTGAATTTACCTTAAAAGGATAAGGTTAGTTTTATGCACGTCATGATGCATGCAATGTGTAATCATACTCGAGAGTGATATATGCACATATTATGATTTTTTTATGAATGATATATGAATATATATGTTGTGGTATTTCAAAAAATATCCATATTGAAGAAGATAGGAACATTATGCTGGGGATCTTCGGCTTCTGCTTGGGGATGAAGCAATGACTATTAAGGACCCTGACTGGGAATAAAAGAGATGTAGATTCCTGTGATGCACTATCTGACCATGTTTCGGACCTGGAATTTGAATTTACTAGGGAATGATAGTCCTTGGGATAAGATTCAAATAGGGAAGGAAATTAGCGGAGGGATTTAATCCTATGAATCGTACCAAGGAAATAAACCCTTGCTGGGGAATGATGTGGTCTTGAATAATTTATTACTGCTCTGAGACTGACACAATAAGTTGATAGTTTGTTAGCTACCGCTCGGGGACTAATGTAACAAGAATATGTGTAGATGATCACTGCTCAGGGACTAACTTGATGATTTGAATGTTGATATGCTACTTCTCGGGGACTGACGTAGCCATGATATGCATAGACATTACACGTGAACCAATCCTACTATAGATAAGATGGTGGTTTAGTAGTCTTGAAAGCATGATAACTCTGTGAGATTTGTGACAGTATTTCTGTGATGTTGACTCTGTGGGGAGGTGATAGTGACTTGGATTGTTATCCTAATTCCTAGAGCCTGTAGTAACTGTTGTTTCTATTTATTTTGCAGGTATTTGTTAGTGGATGTTTATTGTTAAATGCATATGATCATTCAAAGCAATCATTGGACTCATGCAAATAAAACAAATAAAGTAAATTTTTTGAATTTAGGAGAGAAATTATATTGTTTAAAAAAATGGGCCTATAAACAGGAAATTTATGTACAAAGAGACAAATATCCTAGTAAGAGGAAACCGTCGAAAACATTAAAAAAGTGCTAAAAGCTATGCACAAACAATCCCATCGAGTTTCAATTATGCTATTGCCCATATATTTTCGAATATATCATCTCCTTGCTTCCAGAACAAGGTGATCAAATTGATCTGTTCCATTTGAACTTAAAGCTGATAGTAATGTAGTTTGTAAGTAGATGATCATGAAGAGACATAGTTCTACGCTTTAATCCCTAACTTTTTCCTAGACCTCCCTTTCGGGTTTTCAACCTACCGGGATACCCTTTTTTTCTCAAGCCGCCTTTGTAGGTTTTCGACTTGCCGGGTGTACATCTTTTATATATCCCTTATTTTTTCCCAAACCCTTTTGCAGGGTGCGGGAAATATTCTCCGTCCATAGTGGTCAGTATCATGGCTCTGCCGGAAAATATTGTTTTGACTATAAATAGCCCCTCGTAGGTGGGAGTCCATTTTCCCCTGGGATCACCTTGTGGTAAGATGATACATTTGACTACTAGATCGCCAACTTGGTACACTCAGTGCTTGACTTTCTTATTGAAGGCTCTGATCATTCATTTCTGATATAACTGTCCATGATAGATGGCTGCGAGTCTCTTCTCATCAATCAAATTTATCTGGTCAAGTCGAGTCTGGATTTATTCATCCTCGTCTAACTTCGCGTTCTTCAAGACTCTAAGTGAAGGAATCTGAACCTTGATAGGTAAGACCGGTTCCATACCATATACGAGAGAGAACGGGGTTGCCCCGGTAGATGTTCGTACTGAAGTGTGTTACCCGTGGAGAGAAAATAGAAACATCTCGTGTCAATCTTTATACGTCACTGTCATCTTCTATATAATCTTCTTAAGATTCTTATTGGCGGCTTCCACAATGCCATTCATCTTTGGCCGATATAGAGAAGAGTTATGATGCTCAATGCCCCACATCGCGAAAGGCCACAGGGCAGTTAGGACATTCAACAGAACTGGAGGCACATGCACTTTATTTGCATATATCTAGCATTTGCGGCATGATCGAGAATAGTGATAGCAATCGGACTTCATAGTGGACCAATAGTAACCTGCTCTCATAATCATCTTAACCATTGTATATCCACTAGAATGAGTACCAAAGGTGCCTTCGTGCAGTTCCTCCATAATTCTTTTAGTTGTCTTCTTGTCTACTCACCGAAGTAAGGCTAGATCGTGGCTGCATTTGTATAGAATGTCATTACTTAGAAAGAACTTGGCGTTTAATCTTCTTAGAAACTTCTTGACGTTGACAGATGTCCCTTCAGGGTAGTGTTGAGCCTCGAGATACCTCTTCACCTCGTAGAACCAAGGTTTCTCTTCTACTCCTTCAGTATCAAGTTCACAATAATATGTCGGTTCGTCGAGTTTTTCAATAGTAATCTAAGGAGCTCCATTGTCCCACTTGGCTTTGAACATGGACGACATGGTAACCAACGCGTCTGCCAACTAATTCTCTTCTGGTGGAATATGCTCAAAAGAAATTTCTTTGAAGTAAGGGATCAGAATCAACACATGTTCTCGATATGCAATGAGATTCGGATGTTTCGTGCCCCATTCTCCCTTAACCTGACTGATCACCAAAGCTGAGTCTCCAAATACTTGTAAGAATTTGATCCTTAAATCATTAGAAACCTTGATACCCATGATGTGCACTTCATATTCAGCCATATTATTGGTGCAGTTGAAACATAATATGGCGGTGAAAGGTGTATGGCTACCTTTCAAGAGAAGATCACAATGCCGATACCATTTTCAAGTGCAATGGAATCTCCATCAAAAACCTTGGTCCATCGGGTTCTGACTCATGTCCTTCATCCGGTCCAGGCTCTTCGTACTCGATGACTAACATGATGTTCTCGTCCAAAAACTCAAAATGCATAGACTGGTAGTCATCTATAGCTTGATGAGCTAAATGATCGACTACTACACTTCCTTTGATTGCATACTGAGTAGTGTATTGAATGTCATACTTGGTTAAGATTATTTTCCATCTTGCTATTCTTCTGGAGAGAGTAGGTTTCTCCAATATGTATTTTGTCGGGTCCATTTTAGAGATCACTAAGGTAGTATAAGTCAACATATACTATCTTAGTCGGTGAGCAGCCCAAGCCAAAGCACATCAAGTTTTCTCGAGCAATGAGTATCTTGTTTCACAGTCGGTAATTTTTTTCTAAGGTAGTATATTGCATGCTCTTTTCGACCAAACTCGTCGTGTTGTCCCAACATACACCCCATTGAATTCTCTAACACTGTTAAGTACATGATTAGCGCTCTTCCTTCAATTGGTGGCATTAGAATAGGAGATTCTTGAAGGTACTCCTTGATTTTATCGAAGGGTGTCTGGAAATCGTCGTTCCATTCTACTACTTGATCTTTCTTCATTAGTTTGAAGATTGGCTCAAAAGTAGCAGTCAGATGTGCAATAAATTTGGCAATGTAGTTTAGACGTCCTAGGAAACCTTTGACTTCCTTCACGGTGCGGTGTGCCGGAATTTCTTGAATAGCTTTAACCTTGATGGAGTCAACTTGAATACCTTTATCACTGGCAATGAAACCTAAGAGTTTACTAGAACTGACTCCAAAGGTACAGTTGTTCGGATTCAATCGATCTATCATGTCGTCCATGTAATCCTCTATCTTGTGATGGATCATGTCATGGAATAAAGCTACCATAGCATGCTGAAATGTTGCGCCAGCATTCTTCAATCCAAATGGCATAACCTTGTAACAGAAAGTACCCCATTGTGTGACGAAAGTATTTTTTCCATATCTTCGGGAGCCATCTTGATTTGATTGTAACTTGAGAAACCATCCATGAAAGAGAATACCTTATGTTGAGTGGTGTTTTCAATTAGGACATCTATATGTGGAAGTGGAAAATCGTCTTTCGGGCTCACTTTATATAGATCTCGGCAGTTTACGCACATACGCACTTTTCCATCATTCTTAGGTACCGGTACCACGTCCAGAACCCATTGTGGATAAGAAGTAATGGCTAAGAAACCCGCGTTGAACTGCCTCATGACTTCGACTTTAATTTTCTCAGACATCTCAAGATGCATATGACAAACCTTCTGCTTTATAGGAGGAAAACCTTCTTTTGTTGGTAATTGGTGCACCACGATGTCAATATCTAACCTTGGCATGTCTTTGTAAGACAAGCAAAAATATTAATGTAATCTCGCAACATTTGGATTAGTCTTTCTTTAATACTATTCTCAAGACCAGCTCCTATATTGATTTCTTTTCTGTCTTCGTTGGTACCTAAATTCACAACCTCGACCGACTCCTTGTGCGGTTGTATAGCCCTTTCCTCTTGTTGTAGTAATCTGGAAATTTCTCCTAGCACCTCACAATCTTTCTCGCGTTCGTCTTTGGCTTGGTAGATCGGATTACCAAAGTCATATTTAGCAATAGTAGAGTCATTATTAATGGGATCCATAGTGGACATGGATTTGTGGTTTATTATGTGGGTATGTGTAAGAACACATAGCTTGTTTTTTGATAAAGTAAAAGAAAAGACAGAGAGCGCAAAATTGGAATGCAAAAGTCCAACGATTTATTGAATGAAAATATGCGAATGACAAATAAAAACCCTCATAAATGAACCATGGTGTCGTGGATAAGGCACTAGGCTTAAAGTCTTATTATTCAGAAATTCATAAACTCATAAGCGCAAAACAGCATAAAGCAATTACTCCTGACTAAAGGAGATTGGCATAACGTCCTTCGCCGTCCAATTGTTGAGTTCGCTGCCAATAGTAGGGGAGATCCAATTGTTGATTCCAAAGTCATTGTCATCGCTCTCTATAGTATGAACTCCATTTTTGTGGATTTGGAGCGGAGGTCCACCAGCACGTTCGCGACGTATCATCTTCTGACCTTTGGAAGTGAAGCCTAAAAAAACATATCAGATTTGAATGGGAAATTGGGCAACTGACCCCAAACAGTACAACCTTCTTCTTCAACTACATCTTTTGCGTAATTTAGCGAGGCCATCTTCAGTGGAACTCTAGTAATCTCTAGAGTAACATGGGTGTCAACACGCATGACTCGTGAAACTACTTCGAAATCTTGGCTGGGAGTCTCGATAAATTCTCCTTCCATCTCAATATACCGGAATCAATGCAGGTGTCTCACCATATACTCCTCTTCTCTGCAGACAGTGACAATCTTCCCTTTCACTGGGTACTTCAACTTTTGATGTAGAGTAGAGGTAAGATCTCCTGCCCCATGTATCCATGGGCTTCTAAGCAAGCAAGAATAAGCCGGACGAATGTCCATCACAAAGAATGTAGAATTAAAAATTTGGGAACCCACTTTGATTGACAGTTCGAGTTCTCCAAGTACTGTCCTCTTCGAAGCATCAAAAGCTTTTACGATTATATCAATGGGTTTCATAACCACCTCTTTAACAAAGCCCTTGATCATGAATATGTCTTTGGTTTGGTCCAATTTTGTCTATTTTGAATAACCCCAATTTGGAGCTTTGAAACTCTAACAATGGTGTAGCTCGATCCCTGCATCTAAACTCAAATCAAACCACCCAAATAGCTTGCAAACATCATTCTAAGCATGAACAAACAATCGAAACATGTTAAATATGCATATATGATTAAAATTGAAATTGAAGAATATAAGTGCAAACCGTGTTCTTTTTTTTGAGTTTCAGGATGTTTTGATCGATGGTGATGGCCTGGTTAGCTTCAGAAAACACCAAGTAATTGATTGGAATGCTTGGAATGGCCTGGAATGATGCAAAACCTTGACTGCTAGGTAACTTGAATGCCACGGTTTTTTTGAGTTAGGTTAGGGTTCATGGCTGCCAATTTTCGTCCTTGGATCATCTGAATAATTTGTGTATTTATGGAGGATGGAAATTGGATCAAAATATGTGAAGAAAATATATGCTTTCAATGAGAAAATATTTGATTTGGAATTGCACCAAATATTTCCTTTTTTGGATTCAATCTCATTCAATTCGTTGCCAATCCAATATATTTCAAAATTGACAGTTATTTTGACTAGCTTGGACCTCAAGAATGACAAATATCCAACCTTGCATCAATTGATTTGATTTTTAGTATTTTATTTTAATTAAAATTAGATTTAAATGAATAAAACCCAAAATAAATAAAAATAAAATAAAGAAGACGTGGAATTGGTCTTGGAGGTCATGGATAATCTCAAGAACAAGTTTGGATCACAAAATCTTAGGCGCATTTGGAAGAAATTTGATTTTGCTAAGTATTTTCCTTCATGCACATCTTCAAAAATGCCAAACTTGCACAAGTTGTATCTTGCTAAATTTTCAACATTTTTAAGTGTTCTTAGACTTTTTAGAAAGCTCAAGATGTCCTCTAAACAGTCTTTTTGGTTTCATCTTCATTGAAGTTTCCATGTTCATGTACACTTCTTTGCAAATAGATGACTTTTGTTGACTTTTAGAAGGACCTATAATGTCTTGATTCATAACTCTCAAATGAAGTATTTTTCGCCAAAGCTTGTGAAACATGAAGTTGTAGAGAACTAAATTCTCTTTAAAATGAGCTTTGGTGTAAAAAAATTTGATAAAGTATGTGAAAGTTATGCCTGGTCAAATTTCTATTGACTTTTGTCCAAAAAACCCTAATTTGGAAACTTTGACTTTTGATCAATTATTGAGTTTTCTTGATGAATGTGACTTCAAAATCTTGATGTTGACCAAACTGATGAAGTTTGACTGTATGTTGACCACAATTGACTTTTTGTCCAATACAACTGATTTTCAACCATCTGAGTAATTGACTGAGCAAACTTGAGCTGTAAGGCTTTCAACTTTTCATGGTGATCCCTTGAGACATATGAGGAGGCATGATGACCACTAGAGGCATTAGAAGTCATTTTGACTTGAGAGAATCAAAACCCTAGTTGTGGGTTGATTGCTTAGGAGAGTGTTCAATTGGTCAATCCTTGAGAAGTTCTTGAATATAGAGATGTGGATTGTCTTGAGAAATAGGAGGGCCAATTTTTGGGTATAACAGATGTACTTGGGGCCCAAGGGAAAAAGAGTGATAAAACAGGAAAAGTCGGCGTTTGTACGTTCATTCTGGTTCGATCGAAGATTTGAGAGAACACAAAGACAAGTGAGAAGTGGCTAGGGCACATAGATAAGAGAAGAGGAATTCAAATCATAGAGCTTGCAAGAGATTGTCATACCCCAAAATTTGCCCTCATACTTCTCAAGACAATTCACATACTCCATACTCAAAGACTTCACAAGGGTTGATCAGACAAACCGTCTCCTAAGCAATCAATCCCAACTAGGGTTTTGTTCTTCTCAAGTCAAGATGGATTTCCAATGATTAAAGTGGTCATCATACCTCATCATATGCTTAAAGGGATCACCATGTCAAATTTCAAGCCTCACAAGTCAAAATTGCTCATCCAATGGCTCAGATGGTTGAAAATCAATTGTGTTGGATAAAAAGTCAACTGTGGTCAACATACAGTCAAACTTCCTAATTTTTGGTCAACACCAATTTTTTGAAGTAATATTCATTATTTGATCAAGGGTTGACCATGTTTTATAAAGAAAAGTCAAGATCTGATCCAAAGTCAAAGTTGCTAAACTAGGGTTCTTTAGACAAAAGTCAACTGAACTTTGACCAGGCATAACTTTCACATGCTTTATCAGAAATTTTTCAACCAAAGCTCATTTTGAAGATAATTCAATTCCCTACAACTTCATGTCTCACAAGCTTGGGCTAGAAATACTTCATTTGGAAGTTATGGATCAAAACATTATAGGTCCTTTTAAAAAGTCAACAAAAAGTCATCTTTTTGCAAAGAAGTGTTCATGAGCAAGAAGTGTTCTTGAGCTTTCTAAAAAGTCCAAGAACACCCAAAAATGTGGAAAATTGAGCAAGATACAAGTTGTTCAAGTTGAGTATTTTTGAGGAGGTGCATGAAGGGAAATACCTAGCAAAAGCGAATATTTTTCAAATGGGCCTAAGATTTTATGATCCAAACTTGATTATAACATTATCCATGGTCTCTTTTCTCCTTTCCACGACTCCCTTTAAATTTATTTAATTTATTTTGGATTTAAAGCATTTAAATTAAATTTTAATTAAATAAAATACAAAAGCAAGGTCTAAGACGTGTTGGGCTTGATTTCTACTTATCTTGAGGACCAAGGAAGCCCAAACAAGATGCCAAATTCGTGCAAGAGGCTACAAGGAAGGAAATATATACTTTTGGCAAGTTTGGATCAATATTGGTGTGAAATTATTTTTGCATTGAAAGCAATATATTTTCTCTTGATTGCTGATCAAATCACTTGCTCTCTCTATATACCACAAGTCCAGAAGCACAAGAGAAAATCTTGCCTCTAGGAGCAGCCCTAAAAAATCATGAAATCCGAAGAAACTTGAGGATTCGTGTTTCATATTTCCATCCGTTTTCAATCAAATCCAAGAACTCCATCGTGCTTCTGAGGTATCATAGGGTAAGTCTGGATCCATAACCATTGCTAAAACTCCCTGAACTGCATACATCATGAAGCTCGTATACTTTAAACTTTTGTTTTTTGTATTTTAATATTGTCGCGTTTTTGTCTGAAGTAACACTACTAATGTTTTCCTGAGATGCTATGAAACAGTTTATAACGATCATATGAAGCTTTTCAAGGCCAGAACTCAATCTGCCATTTTTAGGGCTTCAAGCTCATGAAGCTTCGGATCTAGGAATAAAGGCAGTACTAGACTGAGATAATACCACCATTGAATTCACAACATCTTGAAAATATGATATGGGTTTTTGTGTCTCTTTAGATGATGCATTTTTGCAGGTTTTGGAAAAAATACATAGCCGGATAAGATAACCGGAAATCAAGTCCGGCGCTTCTGGCTTTGAGTTAACCAGCGAGGAGAAGGAGCAAAACACATGTTAATCCATGTAACATAACTCATGGATGTATCACCTCCCCAACGGTTTACCTTCCACGCACTAAGCCATTCCTTTCCGAAGGGCACGGGTTCGAACGCTGCCTTTTGCAAGAACTCCTAATGTTTTTATTTTTATTTTTCAGGTTCCAGAAGCACTGCCTCCAGAAGCTCCAACTTGGACCCCCGAATGTCACCTCCAAGCTCCGCGGATTCCATTCAAGAGGACCCCAAGCTCCAACTTCGGGCGTCCCAAAGAATCTCCGAAGCCACACGGACCCTTCAACACGGATCCGCTGAAGCTCCGCTGGGCGCCCCACTGAATCTCCGAAGCCCGACTTGGACCCTTTCAGATGAAGAAGCCCCAGCTTCTGGACACTCTCAGCAGATTCCCCACCAGAAACTCCAGTTTCTGGATGCCCAAGGCGCGTCACTCACAAAAGCTTGGCTTCTATGCCAGCTTCCGTCAGAAGCTCTAATGGATTTTCTTTATTTTTATTTTTTCTATTTTTATTATTTCGTTTCTTTAAAATAATCTAAATCAATAATTAGTAATTAGGTTAAATAATTAGTCTAATTAGGTTTAATTCCACAAATAATTTTCAATAAACTTTTTCTTAATTAAAATTAATTAGAATTAGGCTTTTCAATAAAATCAACCTCTAAAAAACCAAAAAATATATTTTTGTCTCTATTATTTTTTCGTGCATTTAAATTCTAGAAAAGATGTATAGTTTGCAAGGTTTTTTTCCATGTAATAGCGTAGATTTAAATTTCTGCGTTTTATTTTCCGCACTCCCCTATTATGTATCTGCCCCAAAGCCATATAATAGCGTAGGACCTTTACTTTCCCGCACTTTACATTTCCGCAATTTATTTTCCGCACTCATTAAACTTCTAGTAACGAGGCATGTATGGCAAGATAAAATCAACCCTTAGATCACTCTAATTCAAGATAAAATATCTGAATACACCACATATTAGGGTTTTGGCCTTGCTAATCTATGAAAATTGTATTCGTAAGGCAACAAGAGAGGATACCCTAAAGGGGGTGCATGTGTGAAATAAGCCCTAATACTTCTCAAGACAATTCACATTCTCCATACTCAAAGACTTCACAAGGGTTGATCAGACAAACCCTCTCCTAAGCAATCAATCCAAAATAGGGTTTTGTTCTTCTCAAGTCAAGATGGATTTCCAATGATTAAAGTGGTCATCAAACCTCATCATATGCTTAAAGGGATCACCATGTCAAATTTCAAGCCTCACAAGTCAAAATTGCTCATCCAATGGCTCAGATGGTTGAAAATCAGCTGTGTTGGATAAAAACTCAACTGTGGTCAACATACAGTTAAACTTCTTAATTTTTGGTCAACACCAATGTTTTGAAGTAATATTCATTATTTGATCAAGGGTTGACCATGATTTATTAAGAAAAGTCACGATCTGATCCAAAGTCAAAGTTGCTAAACTAGGGATCTTTAGACAAAAGTCAACAGAACTTTGACCAGGCATAAATTTCACAGGCTTTATCAAAAAAATTTCCACCAAAGCTCATTTTGAAAATAATTCAATTCCCTACAACTTCATGACTCACAAGCTTGGGCTGGAAATACTTCATTTGGAAGTTATGGATCAAAATATTATAGGTCCTTTTAAAAAGTCAAGAAAAAGTCATCTTTTTGTAAAGCAGTGTTCATGAGCATGGAAAATTCAATGAAGATGAAACCAAAAGTTCTGTTTAGAAGATATCTTGAGCTTTCTAAAAAGTCAAAGAACACCCAAAAATGTGGAGAATTGAGCAAGATACAAATTGTTCAAGTTGAGCATTTTTGAGGAGGCGCGTGAAGGGAAATACCTAGCAAAAGCGAATATTTTTCAAATGGGCCTAAGATTTTATGATCCAAACTTGATTATAACATTATCCATGGTCTCTTTTCTCCTTTCCACGACTCCCTTTAAATTTATTTTATTTATTTTGGATTTAAAGCATTTAAATTCAATTTTAATTAAATAAAATACAAAAGAAAGGTCTAAGACATGTTGGGCTTGATTTCTACTTATCTTGAGGACCAAGGAAGCCCAAACAAGATGCCAAATTCGTGCAAGAGGCTACAAGGAATGAAATATCTACTTTTGGCAAGTTTGGATCAATATTGGTGTGAAATTATTTTTGCATTGAAAGAAATATATTTTCTGTTGATTGGTGATCAAATCACTTGCTCTCTCTACATACCACAAGTCCAGAAGCACAAGAGAAAATCTTGCCTCTAGGAGCATCCCTAAAAAATCATGAAACCCAAAGAAACTTGAGGATTCGTGTTTCATATTTCCATCCGTTTTCAATCAGATCCAAGAACTCCATCGTGCTTCTGAGGTATCATAGGGTAAGTCTGGATCCATAACCATGGCTAAAACTCCCTGAACTGCATACATCATGAAGCTCGTATACTTTAAACTTTTGTTTTTCGTATTTTAATATTGTCGCGTTTTTGTCTGAAGTAACACTACTAATGTTTTCGTGAGATGCTATGAAACAGTTTAGAACGATCACATGAAGCTTTTCATGGCCAGAACTCAATCTGCCAATTTTAGGGCTTCAAGCTCATGAAGCTTCGGATCTAGGAATACAGGCAGTACTAGACTGAGATAATACCACCATTGAATTCACAGCATCTTGAAAATATGATCTGGGTTTTTGTTTCTCTTTAAATGATGCATTTTTGCAGGTTTTGGAAAAAATACATAGTCGGAGAAGATAACCGGAAATCACGTCCGGCGCTTCTGGCTTTGAGTCAACCATCGAGGAAAAGGAGCAAAACACATGTTAATCCGTGTAACATAACTCATGGATGTATCACCGCCCCAACGGTTTACCTTGCACGCACTAAGCCATTCCTTTCCAAAGGGCACGGGTTCGTACGCTGCCTTTTGCCAAAACTCCTAATGTTTTTTTTCC
Source organism: Vicia sativa (assembly GCA_021764765.1). Lineage (NCBI taxonomy): Eukaryota > Viridiplantae > Streptophyta > Magnoliopsida > Fabales > Fabaceae > Vicia > Vicia sativa. The sequence goes on from CM038793.1 coordinate 213,327,320, forward strand.
AGGTTCCAGAAGCACTGCCTCCAAAATCTCCAACTTCTTGACCCCCAGAACCAGTGTCACCTCCAGAAGCTCCAACTTCCGGACCCCCAGAACCAGTGTCACCTCCAAGCTCCACGGATCCCATTAGCGAAGGACCCTAGAAGCTCCAACCGGGCGTCCCAACAAGAATCTCCGAAGCCACGACCGGTCCCTTCAGACCGATCCGCTGAAGCTCGGACGCCCAAATCTCCAGAAGCCCCACCTTTTGGACCCTTTCAGATGAAGAAGCCCCAACTCCTGGACACTCTCAGCAGATTCCGCACCAGAAACTCCAGTTTATGGATGCCCAAGGCGCGTCACTCACAAAAGGCTTGGCTTCTGTGGCAGCTTCCGTCAGAAGCTCTGATGGATTTTCTTTATTTTTATTTTTTCTATTTTTATTATTTCCTTTCTTTAAAATAATCTAAATAAATAATTAGTAATTAGGTTAAATAATTAGTCTAATTAGGTTTAATTCCACAAATAATTTTCATTAAACTTTTTCTTAATTAAAATTAATTATAATTAGGCTTTTCACTAAAATCAACCTCTAAAAAACAAAAAAAATATATTTTTGTTTCTATTATTTTTTCCTGCATTTAAATTCTAGAAAAGATGTATAGGTTGCAAGGTTTTTTTCCATGTAATAGCGTAGATTTAAATTTCTGCGTTTTATTTTCTGCATTCCCTATTATGTATCTTCCCCAAAGCCATATAACAGCGTAGGACCTTTACTTTCCCGCACTTTACATTTCCGCAATTTATTTTCCGCACTCATTAAACTTCTAGTAACTAGGCATGTATGGCAAGATAAAATCAACCCTTAGATCACTCTAATTCAAGATAAAATATCTGAATACACCACATATTAGGGTTTTGGCCTTCTTAATATATGAAAATTGTATTCGTAAGAAAACAAGAGAGGATACCCTAAAGGGGGTGCATGTGTGAAATATGCCCTCATACTTCTCAAGACAATTCACATTCTCCATACTCAAAGACTTCACAAGGGTTGATCAGACAAACCCTCTCCTAAGCAATCAATCCAAACTAGGGTTTTGTTCTTCTCAAGTCAAGATGCATTTCCAATGATTAAAGTGGTCATCATACCTCATCATATGCTTAAAGGGATCACCATGTACATATTCAAGCCTCACAAGTCAAAATTGCTCTTCCAATAGTTCAGATAGTTGAAAATCAGCTGTGTTGGATAAAAACTCAACTGTGGTCAACATACAGTCAAACTTCCTAATTTTTGGTCAACACCAATGTCTTGAAGTAATATTCATTATTTGATCAAGGGTTGACCATGATTTATTAAGAAAAGTCAAGATCTGATCCAAAGTCAAAGGTTCTAAACTAGGGTTCTTTAGACAAGAGTCAACAGAACCTTGACCAGGCATAACTTTCACATGCTTTATCAGAAATTTTTCCACCAAAGCTCATTTTGAAGATAATTGAATTCCCTACAATTTCATGTCTCACAAGCTTGGGTTGGAAATACTTCATTTAGAAGTTATGGATCAAAACATTATAGGTCCTTTTAAAAAGTCAACACAAAGTCATCTTTTTGCAAAGAAGTGTTCATGAGCATGGAAAATTAAATGAAGATGAAACCAAAAGTTCTGTTTAGAAGACATCTTGAGCTTTCTAAAAAGTCCAAGAACACCCAAAAATGTGGAAAATTGAGCAAGATACAAATTGTTCAACTTGATCATTTTTGAGGAGATGCATAAAGGGAAACCTAGCAAAAGCGAATATTTTTCAAATGGGCCTAAGATTTTATGATCCAAAATTGATTATAACATTATCCATGGTCTCTTTGCTTCTTTCCACGACTCCCTTTAAATTTATTAAATTTATTTTGGATTTAAAGGATTTAAATTCAATTTTAATTAAATAAAATACAAAAGCAAGGTCTAAGACATGTTGGGCTTGATTTCTACATTTCTTGAGGACCAAGGAAGCCCAAACAAGATGCCAAATTCGTGCAAGAGGCTACAAGGAAGGAAATATCTACTTTTGGCAAGTTTGGATCAATATTGGTGTGAAATTATTTTTGCATTGAAAGCAATATATTTTCTGTTGATTGGTGATCAAATCACTTGCTCTCTCTATATACCACAAGTCCAGAAGCACAAGAGAAAATCTTGCCTCTAGGAGCATCCCTAAAAAAATCATGAAATCCAAAGAAACTTGAGGATTCTTGTTTCATATTTCCATCCGTTTTCAATCAGATCCAAGAACTCCATCGTGCTTCTGAGGTATCATAGGGTAAGTCTGGATCCATAACCATGGCTAAAACTCCCAGAACTGCATACATCATGAAGCTCGTATACTTTAAACTTTTATTTTTCGTATTTTAAGATTGTCGCGTTTTTGTCTGAAGTAACACTACTAATGTTTTCGTGAGATGCTATGAAACAGTTTAGAACGATCACATGAAGCTTTTCATGGCCAGAACTCAATCTGCCATTTTTAGGGCTTCAAGCTCATGAAACTTCGGATCTAGGAATACAGGCAGTACTAGACTGAGAGAATACCACCATTGAATTCACAGCATCTTGAAAATATGATATGGGTTTTTGTTTCTCTTTAAATGATGCATTTTTGTAGGTTTTGGAAAAAATACATAGTCGGAGAAGATAACCGGAAATCACGTCCGACGCTTCTGGCTTTGAGTCAACCAGCGAGGAAAAGGAGCAACACACATGTTAATCCATGTAACATAACTCATGGATGTATCACCGCCCCAACGGTTTACCTTGCACACACTAAGCCATTCCTTTCCAAAGGGCACGGGTTCGTACGCTGCCTTTTGCCAAAACTCCTAATGTTTTTTTTCCAGGTTCCAGAAGCACTGCCTCCAAAATCTCCAACTTCTTGACCCCCAGAACCAGTGTCACCTCCAGAAGCTCCAACTTCCGGACCCCCAGAACCAGTGTCACCTCCAGAAGCTCCAGCTTCTGGATCCCATTAAGCAGAAGGACCCCCAGAAGCTCCAACTTCTGGACGTCCCAACAACAGAATCTCCAGAAGCCACAGCTTCTGGTCCCTTCCAGACCAGATCCGCCTGAAGCTCCAGCTTCTGGACGTCCCCAGCTGCTGAATCTCCAGAAGCCCCACCTTTTGGACCCTTTCAGATGAAGAAGCCCCAACTTCTGGACACTCTCAGCAGATTCCGCACCAGAAACTCCAGTTTATGGATGCCCAAGGCGCGTCACTCACAAAAGGCTTGGCTTCTGTGGCAGCTTCCGTCAGAAGCTCTGATGGATTTTCTTTATTTTTATTTTTTCTATTTTTATTATTTCCTTTCTTTAAAATAATCTAAATAAATAATTAGTAATTAGGTTAAATAATTAGTCTAATTAGGTTTAATTCCACAAATAATTTTCATTAAACTTTTTCTTAATTAAAATTAATTATAATTAGGCTTTTCACTAAAATCAACCTCTAAAAAACAAAAATATATATTTTTGTTTCTATTATTTTTTCCTGCATTTAAATTCTAGAAAAGATGTATAAGTTGCAAGGTTTTTTTCACTGTAATAGCGTAGATTTAAATTTCTGCGTTTTATTTTCGCATTCCCTATTATGTATCTTCCCAAAGCCATATAACGTAGGACCTTTACTTTCCGCACTTTACATTTCCAATTTATTTTTCGCACTCATTAAACTTCTAGTAACTAGGCATGTATGGCAAGATAAAATCAACCCTTAGATCACTCTAATTCAAGATAAAATATCGAATACACCACATATTAGGGTTTTGGCCTTCTTAATATATGAAAATTGTATTCGTAAGGAAACAAGAGGATACCCTAAAGGGGTGCATGTGTGAAATATGCCTCATACTTCTCAAGACAATTCACATTCTCCATACTCAAAGACTTCACAAGGGTTGATCGGACAAACCTCTCCTAAGCAATCAATCCAAACTAGGGTTTTGTTCTTCTCAAGTCAAGATGCATTTCCAATGATTAAAGTGGTCATCATACCTCATCATATGCTTAAAGGGATCACCATGTACATATTTCAAGCCTCACAAGTCAAAATTGCTCTTCCAATAGCTCAGATAGTTGAAAATAAGCTGTGTTGGATAAAAACTCAACTGTGGTCAACATACAGTCAAACTTCCTAATTTTTGGTCAACACCAATGTCTTGAAGTAATATTCATTATTTGATCAAGGGTTGACCATGATTTATTAAGAAAAGTCAAGATCTGATCCAAAGTCAAAGGTTCTAAACTAGGATTCTTTAGACAAGAGTCAACAGAACCTTGACCAGGCATAAATTTCACATGCTTTATCAGAAATTTTTCCACCAAAGCTCATTTTGAAGATAATTGAATTCCCTACAATTTCATGTCTCACAAGCTTGGGTTGGAAATACTTCATTTGGAAGTTATGGATTAAAACATTATAGGTCCTTTTAAAAAGTCAACACAAAGTCATCTTTTTGCAAAGAAGTGTTCATGAGCATGGAAAATTAAATGAAGATGAAACCAAAAGTTCTGTTTAGAAGACATCTTGAGCTTTCTAAAAAGTCCAAGAACACCCAAAAATGTGGAAAATTGAGCAAGATACAAATTGTTCAACTTGATCATTTTTGAGGAGATGCATAAAGGGAAATACCTAGCAAAAGCGAATATTTTTCAAATGGGCCTAAGATTTTATGATCCAAAATTGATTATAACATTATCCATGGTCTCTTTGCTTCTTTCCACGACTCCCTTTAGATTTATTAAATTTATTTTGGATTTAAAGGATTTAAATTCAATTTTAATTAAATAAAATACAAAAGCAAGGTCTAAGACATGTTGGGCTTGATTTCTACATTTCTTGAGGACCAAGGAAGCCCAAACAAGATGCCAAATTCGTGCAAGAGGCTACAAGGAAGGAAATATCTACTTTTGGCAAGTTTGGATCAATATTGGTGTGAAATTATTTTTGCATTGAAAGCAATATATTTTCTGTTGATTGGTGATCAAATCACTTGCTCTCTCTATATACCACAAGTCCAGAAGCACAAGAGAAAATCTTGCCTCTAGGAGCATCCCTAAAAAAATCATGAAATCCAAAGAAACTTGAGGATTCTTGTTTCATATTTCCATCCGTTTTCAATCAGATCCAAGAACTCCATCGTGCTTCTGAGGTATCATAGGGTAAGTCTGGATCCATAACCATGGCTAAAACTCCCAGAACTGCATACATCATGAAGCTCGTATACTTTAAACTTTTATTTTTCGTATTTTAAGATTGTCGCGTTTTTGTTTGAAGCAACACTACTAATGTTTTCGTGAGATGCTATGAAACAGTTTAGAACGATCACATGAAGCTTTTCATGGCCAGAACTCAATATGCCATTTTTAGGGCTTCAAGCTCATGAAACTTCGGATCTAGGAATACAGGCAGTACTAGACTGAGAGAATACCACCATTGAATTCACAGCATCTTGAAAATATGATATGGGTTTTTGTTTCTCTTTAAATGATGCATTTTTGTAGGTTTTGGAAAAAATACATAGTCGGAGAAGATAACCGGAAATCACGTCCGACGCTTCTGGCTTTGAGTCAACCAGCGAGGAAAAGGAGCAACACACATGTTAATCCATGTAACATAACTCATGGATGTATCACCGCCCCAACGGTTTACCTTGCACACACTAAGCCATTCCTTTCCAAAGGGCACGGGTTCGTACGCTGCCTTTTGCCAAAACTCCTAATGTTTTTTTCCAGTTCGAAGCACCGCCCAAAATCTCCAACTTGACCCCCGAACGGTGTCACCTCCGAGCTCCAACTTCGGACCCCGAACAGTGTTACCTCCGAAGCTCCACGGATCCATAATGAAGGACCCCGAAGCTCCAACGGGCGTCCCAACAATCTCCGAGCGACACGGTCCTTCAGACCGGATCCGCTGAAGCTCCGGCACGGGCGTCCCCTGAATCTCCAGAAGCCCCACCTTTTGGACCCTTTCAGATGAAGAAGCCCGACACGGACACTCTCGGTGATTCGCACGAAACTCCGGTTTATGGATGCCCAGCGTCACTCACAAAGGCTTGGTGGCGACCCGTCGAAGCTCGATGGATTTTCTTTATTTTAATTTTTTCTATTTTTATTATTTCCTTTCTTTAAAATAATCTAAATAAATAATTAGTAATTAGGTTAAATAATTAGTCTAATTAGGTTTATTTCCACAAATAATTTTCATTAAACTTTTTCTTAATTTAAATTAATTATAATTAGGCTTTTCACTAAAATCAACCTCTAAAAAACAAAAATATATATTTTTGTTTCTATTATTTTTTCCTGCATTTAAATTCTAGAAAAGATGTATAAGTTGCAAGGTTTTTTTCACTGTAATAGCGTAGATTTAAATTTCTGCCTTTTATTTTCCGCATTCCCGTATTTTGTATCTGCCCCAAAGCCATATAATAGAGTAGGACCTTTACTTTCCCACAATTTACATTTCCGCAATTTATTTTTCGCACTCATTAAACTTCTAGTAACTAGGCATGTATGGCAAGATAAAATCAACCCTTAGATCACTCTAATTCAAGATAAAATATCTGAATACACCACATATTAGGGTTTTGGCCTTCTTAATATATGAAAATTGTATTCGTAAGGAAACAAGAGAGGATACCCTAAAGGGGGTGCATGTGTGAAATATGCCCTCATACTTCTCAAGACAATTCACATTCTCCATACTCAAAGACTTCACAAGGGTTGATCAGACAAACCCTCTCCTAAGCAATCAATCCAAACTAGGGTTTTGTTCTTCTCAAGTCAAGATGCATTTCCAATGATTAAAGTGGTCATCATACCTCATCATATGCTTAAAGGGATCACCATGTACATATTTCAAGCCTCACAAGTCAAAATTGCTCTTCCAATAGCTCAGATAGTTGAAAATAAGCTGTGTTGGATAAAAACTCAACTGTGGTCAACATACAGTCAAACTTCCTAATTTTTGGTCAACACCAATGTCTTGAAGTAATATTCATTATTTGATCAAGGGTTGACCATGATTTATTAAGAAAAGTCAAGATCTGATCCAAAGTCAAAGGTTCTAAACTAGGGTTCTTTAGACAAGAGTCAACAGAACCTTGACCAGGCATAAATTTCACATGCTTTATCAGAAATTTTTCCACCAAAGCTCATTTTGAAGATAATTGAATTCCCTACAATTTCATGTCTCACAAGCTTGGGTTGGAAATACTTCATTTGGAAGTTATGGATCAAAACATTATAGGTCCTTTTAAAAAGTCAACACAAAGTCATCTTTTTGCAAAGAAGTGTTCATGAGCATGGAAAATTAAATGAAGATGAAACCAAAAGTTCTGTTTAGAAGACATCTTGAGCTTTCTAAAAAGTCCAAGAACACCCAAAAATGTGGAAAATTGAGCAAGATACAAATTGTTCAACTTGATCATTTTTGAGGAGATGCATAAAGGGAAATACCTAGCAAAAGCGAATATTTTTCAAATGGGCCTAAGATTTTATGATCCAAAATTGATTATAACATTATCCATGGTCTCTTTGCTTCTTTCCACGACTCCCTTTAAATTTATTAAATTTATTTTGGATTTAAAGGATTTAAATTCAATTTTAATTAAATAAAATACAAAAGCAAGGTCTAAGACATGTTGGGCTTGATTTCTACATTTCTTGAGGACCAAGGAAGCCCAAACAAGATGCCAAATTCGTGCAAGAGGCTACAAGGAAGGAAATATCTACTTTTGGCAAGTTTGGATCAATATTGGTGTGAAATTATTTTTGCATTGAAAGCAATATATTTTCTCTTGATTGCTGATCAAATCACTTGCTCTCTCTATATACCACAAGTCCAGAAGCACAAGAGAAAATCTTGCCTCTAGGAGCATCCCTAAAAAAAAATCATGAAATCCAAAGAAACTTGAGGATTCTTGTTTCATATTTCCATCCATTTTCAATCAGATCCAAGAACTCCATCGTGCTTCTGAGGTATCATAGGGTAAGTCTGGATCCATAACCATGGCTAAAACTCCCTGAACTGCATACATCATGAAGCTCGTATACTTTAAACTTTTATTTTTCGTATTTTAAGATTGTCGCGTTTTGTGCAAGTAACACTACTAATGTTTTCGTGAGATGCTATGAAAGTTTAGAACGATCACATGAAGCTTTTCATGGCGAACTCAATCGCCATTTTAGGGCTTCAAGCTCATGAAACTTGGATCTAGGAATACAAAGATTAGGCGAGAGAATACCACCATTGAATTCAGCATCTTGAAAATATGATATGGGTTTTGTTTCTCTTTAAATGATGCATTTTGTAGGTTTTGGAAAAATACATAGTCGGAGAAGATAAAAATCACGTCGACGCTTCGCTTTGAGTCAACCAATGAGGAAAAGGAGCAACACATGTTAATCCATGTAACATAACTCATGGATGTATCACCGCTAACGGTTTACCTTGCACACACTAAGCCATTCCTTTCCAAAGGGCACGGGTTCTGACGCCTTTTGCCAAAACTCTAATGTTTTTCCGGTTCCTCGCCCAAAATCTCCAACTTCTTGACCCCCAGAACCAGTGTCACCTCCGAGCTCCAACTTGGACCCCAGAACGGTGTTACCTCCAAGCTCCACGGATCCGATTATGAAGGACCCCAAGCTCCAACTGGGCGTCCCAACAATGAATCTCCGAAGCCACGGGTCCTTCAGACCGGATCCGCTGAAGCTCCGCGGGCGTCCCAATTCTTGAATCTCCAGAAGCCCCACCTTTTGGACCCTTTCAGATGAAGAAGCCCCAGCTTCTGGACACTCTCAGCAGATTCCGCACCAGAAACTCGAGTTTATGGATGCCCAAGGCGCGTCACTCACAAAAGGCTTGGCGTGGCGCGTCGGAAGCTCGATGGATTTTCTTAATTTTTATTTTTTCTATTTTTATTATTTCCTTTCTTTAAAATAATCTAAATAAATAATTAGTAATTAGGTTAAATAATTAGTCTAATTAGGTTTATTTCCACAAATAATTTTCATTAAACTTTTTCTTAATTTAAATTAATTATAATTAGGCTTTTCACTAAAATCAACCTCTAAAAAACAAAAATATATATTTTGTTTCTATTATTTTTCTAGAAAAGATGTATAAGTTGCAAGGTTTTTCTAGAAAAGATTTGTATAAGAAGCCAGTAGGACCTTTTTTCACCATTTAATTAGCTAGCTAAGCATGTATAAGATAAAATTCCTTAGATCACTCTAATTATTATTACACCACATCCTTGCTAATCTATGAAAATTGTAGGCAACAAGAGGATACCCTAAATGGGGTGCATGTGTGAAATATGCCCTCATACTTCTCAAGACAATTCACATTCTCCATACTCAAAGACTTCACAAGGGTTGATCAGACAAACCCTCTCCTAAGCAATCAATCCAAACTAGGGTTTTGTTCTTCTCAAGTCAAGATGGATTTCCAATGATTAAAGTGGTCATCATACCTCATCATATGCTTAAAGGGATCACCATGTCAAATTTCAAGCCTCACAAGTCAAAATTGCTCATCCAATGGCTCAGATGGTTGAAAATAAGCTGTGTTGGATAAATAGTCAACTGTGGTCAACATACAGTCAAACTTCCTAATTTTTGGTCAACACCAATGTTTTAAAGTAATATTCATTATTTAATCAAGGGTTGACCATGATTTATTAAGAAAAGTCAAGATCTGATCCAAAGTCAAAGTTGCTAAACTAGGGTTCTTTAGACAAAAGTCAACAGAACTTTGACCAGGCATAAATTTCACAGGCTTTATCAAAATTTTTTCCACCAAAGCTCATTTTGAAGATAATTTAATTCCCTACAATTTATGTCTCACAAGTTTGGGTTGGAAATACTTCATTTGGAAGTTATGGATCAAAACATTATAGGTCATGTTAAAAAGTCAACAAAAAGTCATCTTTTTGCAAAGAAGTGTTCATGAGCATGGAAAAATCAATGAAGATGAAACATAACGTTCTGTTTAGAAGACATCTTGGGCTTTCTAAAAAGTCCAAGAACACCCAAAAATGTAGAAAATTGAGCAAGATACAAATTGTTCAAGTTGAGCATTTTTGAGGAGATGCATGAAGGGAAATACCTAGCAAAAGCGAATATTTTTCAAATAGGCCTAAGATTTTATGATCCAAAATTGATTATAACATTATCCATGGTCTCTTTGCTCCTTTCCGTGACTCCCTTTAAATTTATTAAATTTATTTTGGATTTAAAGGATTTAAATTCAATTTTATTTAAATAAAATACAAAAGCAAGGTCTAAGACATGTTGGGCTTGATTTCTACTTTTCTTGAGGACCAAGGAAGCCCAAACAAGATGCCAAATTCGTGCAAGAGGCTACAAGGAAGGAAATATCTACTTTTGGAAAGTTTCGATCAATATTGGTGTGAAATTATATTTGCATTGAAAGCAATATATTTTCTCTTGATTGCTGATCAAATCACTTGCTCTCTCTATATACCACAAGTCCAGAAGCACAAGAGAAAATCTTGCCTCTAGGAGCAGCCCTAAAAAATCATAAAATCCAAAGAAACATGAGGATTCGTGTTTCATATTTCCATCTGTTTTCAATAAGATCCAAGAACTCCATCGTGCTTCTGAGGTATCATAGGGTAAGTCTGGATCCATAACCATGGCTAAAACTCCCTGAACTGCATACATCATGAAGCTCGTATACTTTAAACTTTTGTTTTTCGTATTTTAATATTGTCGCGTTTTTGTTTGAAGTAACACTACTAATGTTTTTGTGAGATGCTATGAAACAGTTTAGAACGATCACATGATGCTTTTCATGGCCAGAACTCAATCTGCCATTTTTAGGGCTTCAAGCTCATGAAGCTTCGGATCTAGGAATACAGGCAGTACTAGACTGAGATAATACCACCATTGAATTCACAGCATCTTGAAAATATGATCTGGGTTTTTGTTTCTCTTTAAATGATGCATTTTTGCAAGTTTTGGAAAAAATACATAGCTGAAGAAGATAACCGGAAATCACGTCCTGCGCTTCTGGCTTAGAGTCAACCAGCGAGGAAAAGGAGCAAAACACATGTTAATCCATGTAACATAACTCATGGATGTATCACCGCCTCAACGGTTTACCTTGCACGCACTAAGCCATTCCTTTCCAAAGGGCACGGGTTCGAACGCCGCCTTTTGCCAGAACTCCGAATGTTTTATTTTTTATTTTCGTGTTCGGAAGCACCGCCTCCAAGCTCCAACTTGGACCCCCAACTGATGTCACCTCCGAGCTCCACGGATCCCATCAGCAGGGACCCCAAGCTCCAACTTCTGCGTTCCAATAGAATCTCCGAAGCCACACGGACCCTCCAACACGGATCCGCTGAAGCTCCCACGGACATCCCACTACTTAATCTCTAGAAGCCCCATCTTCTGGACCCTTTCAGATGAAGAAGCCCCAGCTTCTAGACACTCTCAGCAGATTCCCCACCAGAAACTCCAATTTCTGGATACCCAAGCGCCACTCACAAAGGCTTAACATGGCGACCAAGCTCGATGGATTTTCTTTATTTTTATTTTTTCTATTTTTATTATTTCCTTTGTTTAACATAATCTAAATAAATAATTAGTAATTAGTGAAATTTCTAGCTGCAGATACATAATGTCACAGAGAATGTTATGACATCGTATCTGACAAACTGTTAACAATTCACACAATAATTTAAACAGCAGTAAAGAACACAATCAATTCTTTACCCAGTTCAGTGTGTAACTACACCTATATCTGGGGGCTACCAAGCCAGGGAGGAAATCCACTATTAGTAGTATTAATTCAGGAATAAACAAACCAGTTTATCTCCTTCACTTAAGACCTACCCAATGCAACTTCAATCTAAGTCCTACTTAGACCTGAGTTCCTACTCACTCCCCCTCAATCACAGTAGTAATATCAACCTATTGTTTAATAGAATTGTGAAGACATTCTTCAATAAACAAACTTGATTTTGCTTCAAAGCTTTAATCAAGAGACACAACACTCGTGCTTCAAAGCTTTGAGTGATAAACTACCCTTACAACCAAATCCTAGTCCAAGTCACTTATCACAAGATAATTGCTTGGCTCACAAGAATAACTAAGACACAAATTACAGACTGCTTATTGTTCTTCTCTGAAAAAGAGCACACGACAATATCAGGGTTTTCTTGATAATATAGAACAAGTAAAGTCTTCAACTTGGGCTTCCATAATTATAGCTAGGGTTAACCAAAGTTAACCTAAAGACTTGGTCTCTTCAACATACCAAATTAGGGTTAAACGAGTTTAACCTTAAAACCACGTGAGCACATGATCCAACAAACTAATCCATAATAAAACAGCTCAGCAGAATCCTGAAAACTCTCAGGAAGAGTAAATCTGCATAACAGTATATGTTGCACAGAATGTCATAACATTGGTCATGACATCGATCGACTTTCTTGATTTCAACATAACGATTCATAACCAACTGAGTCAGTATAATTCTTCTTCTGCAGAATTTATCTTCTACTCAGAATGTCATGACATCAGTCAAGACATTTACATAAACTGGTTTTACCAAAAATTAAGGCCAACATAAAAACACTTACAATTAGGTTAAATAATTAGTCTAATTAGGTTTAATTCCACAAATAATTTTCATTAAACTTTTTCTTAATTAAAATTAATTAGAATTAGGCTTTTCACTAAAATCAACCTCTAAAATCCAAAAAATATATTTTTGTTTCTATTATTTTTTCCTGCATTTAAATTCTAGAAAAGATATATAGGTTGCAAGGTTGTTTTCCATGTAATAGCGTAGATTTATATTTCTGCCTTTTATTTTCTGCACTCCCCTATTATGTATCTGTCCCAAAGCCATGTAATAGCGTAGGACCTTTACTTTCCCGCACTTTACATTTCCGCAATTTGTTTTCTGCACTCATTAAACTTCTAGTAACTAGGCATGTATGGAAAGATAAAATCAACCCTTAGATCACTCTAATTCAAGATAAAATATCTGAATACACCACATATTAGGGTTTTGGCCTTGCTAATCTATGACCATTGTATTCGTAAGGCAACAAGAGAGGATACCCTAAAGGGGGTGCATGTGTGAAATATACCCTCATACTTCTCAAGACAATTCACATTCTCCATACTCAAAGACTTCACAAGGGTTGATCAAACAAACCCTCTCCTAAGCAATCAATCCAAACTAGGGTTTTGTTCTTCTCAAGTCAAGATGGATTTCCAATGATTAAAGTGGTCATCATACCTCATCATATGCTTAAAGAGATCACCATGTCAAATTTCAAGCCTCAGAAGTCAAAATTGCTCATCCAATGGCTCAGATGGTTGAAAATCAGCTATGTTGGATAAAAACTCAACTGTGGTCAACATACAGACAAACTTCCTAATTTTTGGTCAACACCAATGTTTTGAAGTAATATTCATTATTTGATCAAGGGTTGACCATGATTCATCAAGAAAAGTCAAGATCTAATCCAAAGTCAAAGTTGCTAAACTAGGGTTCTTTAGACAAAAGTCAACAGAACTTTGACCAGGCATACCTTTCACATGCTTTATCAGAAATTTTTCCACCAAAGCTCATTTTGAAGATAATTCAATTCCCTACAACTTCATGTCTCATAAGCTTGGGCTAGAAATACTTCATTTGGAAGTTATGGATCAAAACATTACAGGTCCTTTTAAAAAGTCAACAAAATGTCATCTTTTTGCAAAGAAGTGTTCATGAGCATGGAAAATTCAATTAAGATGAAACCAAAATTTCTGTTTAGAAGACATCTTGAGCTTTCTAAGAAGTCCAAGAGCACTCAAAAATGTGGAAAATTGAGCAAGATACAAATTGTTCAAGTTGAGCATTATTGAGGAGGTGCATGAAGGGAAATACCTAGCAAAAGCGGATATTTTTCAAATGGGCATAAGATTTTATGATCCAAACTTGATTATAACATTATCCATGGTCTCTTTGCTCCTTTCCACGACTCCCTTTAAATTTATTTATTTTATTTTATTTATTTTGGATTTAAGGCATTTAAATTCAATTTTAATTAAATAAAATACAAAAGCAAGGTCTAAGACATGTTGGGCTTGATTTCTACTTATCTTGAGGACCAAGGAAGACCAAACAAGATGCCAAATTCGTGCAAGAGGCTACAACGAAGGAATATCTACTTTTGGCAACTTTGGATCAATATTGGTGTGAAATTATTTTTGCATTGAAAGCAATATATTTTCTCTTGATTGCTGATCAAATCACTTGCTCTCTATATATACCACAAGTCCAGAAGCACAAGAGAAAATCTTGCCTCTAGGAGCAGCCCTAAAAAATCATAAAATCCAAACAAACTTGAGGATTCGTGTTTCATATATCCATCCATTTTTAATCAGATCCAAGAACTCCATCATGCTTCTGAGGTATCATAAGGTAAGTCTGGATCCATAACCATGGCTAAAACTCCCTGAACTGCATACATCATGAAGCTCGTATACTTTAACCTTTTGTTTTTCGTATTTTAATAGTGTCGCGTTTTTGTCTGAAGTAACACTACTAATGTTTTCGTGAGATGCTATGAAACAGTTTAGAACGATCACATGAAGCTTTTAATGGCCAGAACTCAATATGCCATTTTTAGGGCTTCAAGCTCATGAAGATTCGGATCTAGGAATACAGGCAGTACTAGACTGAGATAATACCACCATTGAATTCACATCATCTTTAAAATATGATCTGGGTTTTTGTTTCTCTTTAAAGGATGCATTTTTGCAGGTTTTGCAAAAAATACATAGCCGGAGAAGATAACAGGAAATCACGTTCGACACTTCTGGCTTTGAGTCAACCAGCGAGGAAAAGGAGAAAAACACATGTTAATCCATGTAACATAACTCATGGATGTATCACCGCCTCAATGGTTTACCTTGCACGCACTAAGCCATTCCTTTCCAAAGGGCACGGGTTCGAACGCTGCCTTTTGCCAGAACTCCTAATGTTTTTTTTTTTTCGGTTCCAAAGCCGCCTCCGAGCTCCAACCGGACCCCGAACTGTCACCTCCAGAAGCTCCAACTTCTGGATCCCATTCAGCTGGAGGACCCCCAGAAGCTCCAACTTCTTGACGTCCCAGCAATAGAATCTCCAGAAGCCACAGCTTTTGGACCCTTCCATCACCAGATCCGCCTGAAGCTCCAGCTTCTGGACATCCCCAGCAGCAGAATCTCTAGAAGCCCCAGCTTTTGGACCCTTTCAGATGAAGAAGCCCCAACTTCTGGACCCTCTCAACAGATTCCCCACCAGAAACTCCAGTTTCTAGATGCCCAAGGCGTCACCACAAAGGCACGGCCGTGGCGACTCCGTCGAAGCTCGATGGATTTTCTTTATTTTTTATTTTTTCTATTTTTATTATTTCCTTTATTTAAAATAATCTAAATAAATAATTAGTAATTAGGTTAAATAATTAGTCTAATTAGGTTTAATTCCACAAATAATTTTCATTAAACTTTTTCTTAATTAAAATTAATTAGAATTAGGCTTTTCACTAAAATCAACCTCTAAAAAACCAAAAAATATTTTTTTGTTTCTATTATTTTTTCCTGCATTTAAATTCTAGAAAAGATGTATAGGTTGCAAGGTTTTTTTTCCATGTAATAGCGTAGATTTACATTTCTGTCTTTTATTTTCTGCACTCCCCTATTATGTATCTGCCCCAAAGCCATGTAATAGTATAGGACCTTAACTTTCCCGCACTTTACATTTCCGCAATTTATTTTCTGAACTCATTAAACTTCTAGTAACTAGGCATGTATGGCAAGATAAAATCAACCCTTAGATCACTCTAATTCAAGATAAAATATCTGAATACAACACATATTTCACACATGCACCCCTTTTAGGGTATCCTCTCTTGTTGCCTTACGAATACAATGGTCATGTCCCTCGAACGTAGGGGTATCTTAGCATAGTTGCCTACAAACATATCATCATAGTCCCTTCGAATTAAAGATCATAGTCCCTCGATGACCCTCGATATTGCCTACGAATACATGATCTTGTCCTTCGATTGTTGCCTACGAAAAGTGATGATCGTCCCTATGAACATGCTAAGGTATCCCTACAAGTTGCTTTCTATGACCATCCGATGTCTCTTCGAATGTCCCTTTCACATCCAACGAATAACACGGAAACGACCGTTCTGAGTAGGTAAATAAGTCTCTTTTGCTAGCTCAATTAAAATATTCTTTTCACACCTACCACTTTCAAAACATTTTTCAAGTGCTTTGTATACATTCCAACGTGAATCATTACAAAGTCCTTTTTCCAAAACAAAACGTTTCCAAACACTTCGTATGCATTCCAGCATGAATCATTACAAAGTCAAAGTGAAATGTCTTTTCAAAAATCTTTTCAAACACACACACAAAAACAATTAAAGTGAGCTAAGAAATTAAGAGCCCGTAAATAACTACGGATGGAAAGGGTGCTAAAACCTTCCCTTTTCATAACCACCTCCCTTACTCAGAATCTAACGAAGGTTTTTTCCTGTTCTTTTCACCTTCCCTTAATTGGATAAAAGAAAAGTCGGTGGCGACTCTTGCTATCCGCAACATTTGCGATCAAACACAAAATAAACAAGTCAGTTCTCCGACCGTGTTACAGAGATCAATCGAAGGCTATACTCTAAGGTAATAGGGTGATCCTTGTTATATAATTGATACGGGGTTTAGGTTTACGTAGGGTGGTTTGGGGTTTTATGATGAATTGATAATTTTGGGGAAAATTGATGAAATATGTGATGATTTTGATGTGTAGCTTCCATGATTTGATGTGTATACCATGTGTATTGATTTTTTATAATTGATCCATGATTATATAATAAATTTCTATGTGTTTCATACTGAATTTCACTGAGATCGTATGGAAAATTGAGGTCGAAATGTTCAGGAAAGGCAATAGAGAAGTGTTGCTACACATCCAATGTTGGGCGGGACCCATGTCACACCAGGAGAGCGTTTGGCAAGAGAAGGGGAAAATTGAGTACTCCTAGAAAATGGACGAGTGTCTCAACGCCATCGGGAAAGAGGTTGGCAAGGGACCGTGGTCGGGTGGTGCTCACTTGAGCTGACTGCTTCACCATGCAAGCCTAAGGCGAGCATAACTACTATCTTTCTTGTAAAGGTTGTAACTTTAGTTTCCAGACTCTGTTTGACGTGTCGTTCGAAGCGTTGGGAAGCTAACACAACGAACAATGTTTTTGTGGAATCAAATTTGTAAAATGATGTATTTTTGTAGTACCTTGGTTACATTGAAATTAGAATTTTATAATATGAATTATAATGATGTACTGCCGTATGATGAATTGTTATTTCCATGATGATATTATGTTGTGCTATAATGTATTCGATGATGATATCTTGAATGATGTGGAATTCATGCATGTTGATATGTATACATGCTATATGGATAATGTTGTTAATGATTTCATGAATAATAATGATATTTAACTAGAAGTGTGAAATACCCAAAATTTGCCCTCCTACTTCTCAAGACATTTCATACATCCATACTCAAAGATTCCTCAAGGGTTGATCAGACAAATCCTCTCCTAGACAATCAACCCAAACTAGGGTCTGGCAATTCTCAGACCAAGATGGATTTCGAGCATCTCCAATGATCATCATGCCTCCTCATATGCTTCAAAGATTCTCCATGTCAAGTTTCAAGCCTCACAAGTCAAGTTTCCTCAAACAATTGCTCAGATGGTTAAAAATCAATTGTATTGGACAAAAAGTCAACTATGGTCAACATACAGTCAAACTTCCTGATTTTTGGTCAACATCCTCATTTTGAAGTCACATTCATCATTTGATCAAGGGTTGATCATGATTCATCAAGAAAACTCAAGATTTGCTCAAAATTCAAGCTTTCCAAATTAGGGTTTTTCAATGAAAAGTCAACTGAACTTTGACTAAGCATAACTTCTTCAATTCTCTACAACTTCATGTCTCACAATAATGTTCAAAAAATGCTTCATTTGGAAGGTATGGATCAAAACATTACAGGTCCTTTTCAAAATCAACAAAAAGTCAACTTTTTGTTTTGAAGATTTATTGAGCATGGAAACTCCAATTGAGATGAAACCAAATAGGTTGTTTATAGGACACCTAGAGCTTTCTAAAAAGTCCAAGAACATTCAAAAATGTGGAAAATTGAGCAAAATACACCTCGTACAAGTTGGGCATTTTTGGACAATTGCACAAAGAGAGATATTTGTCAAAATCCAATTTTTTCCAAATGGGCCTATAATTTTATGATCCAAACTTGTTCATAATATTATTTGTGACCTGTTGATGCTTTTCCATGACCACATTCTATTTTCTTGATTTATTTTTGAATTTAAAAGCAATAAATTCAAATTTAAATTATAAAAAAATATGAAAACAAGATATATTTTCAAATGGATTGGATTTTTATCAAACTTGAGGTCCAAGATAGCCCATAAGACTTGCCAAATTCGTGCTAGCTTGAATATGGAAGAGAAAATCAAATTTTCAAAGATTTGATTTTATTTGAAAGGAAATTATTTTTGCAGTCAAGAGGAGATCTTTTTTCCTTCTTTTTGCTCTCATGCCTCACTCTATAAATACTCAGCTTATTGCACAAAGCCAAGGACGAAACCCTAGCCCTACAACAACCCTTATTTTTCTCAAAAATTTCTTCAAAGTTGCAAAAATCGTGTTTCTTGCTCCAACCACTTTCAGCCTCTCTCAATCATTCCATTGTGTTCCTAGGGTAAGTTTGAGTAAGTATACATCAAAAGCCATGGCCAAAGCTGCTTGAATCGAGCCATACACATTCATACATATTCATATTTTTCTTGATTTTGCATTTTTATTATCTGTGTGTTTTAATCAAAACTAACCACTCTAATGTGTTCATGAGGTTCCATATGAATGATCTGGGCCATCGTTTCATAGCTTGAACGTCAGAAACACGATCTGCCATATTTAGGGTTTAAAAACTGTTGAGCTTCGAACTGGTAGCTACAGGCGTTTTCAATCGAAACTAACACCACTATTGAACTCGGAATGCTCGATTTAGGGGGTAGGGTATCCCTTTGCTCTTTATTTGCGTCATTTTGCAGGTTCTAGGGATTTACTCGCCGGAGAAGACGACCGGAGCTAGGGCTCCGCGTCGTTGACATATGTTGACCGGTGGATGCATGCGTGGCGCGAGGAAGATCTCTGATTCGTTCTTTCGTTCAACCTGGGGTCCACTTGCTGACTGTGCGTTGAACTTCACAAACTCATGACACGTTTACATACTTAATCCATTCTTTGTAATTCCATGACACCAAATGCACGCTGGCTGAGTGGTAAAGGCATGTGGATGTGAAGATTCTCTCAATGGTCACCAGTTCGATCCCTGGCAAGACCATATTATTTTTGCTCTTTTTGAAACTAACTCATATTTTCTTATTTTCTTTAATATTTTCATGTTATTTTAATTTATCTTCAAACATTTTTATCATGCATCTAAAAAACTCCAAAAATATTTATTTTTTGCATAATCATCAGAAAAATGTTTATGTTAATTTTAAAATTAAAATTATTATTTTTGCATGCATATTTAATTTAATTACTAATTAATCATTTAAATGG
Source organism: Vicia sativa (assembly GCA_021764765.1). NCBI lineage: Eukaryota > Viridiplantae > Streptophyta > Magnoliopsida > Fabales > Fabaceae > Vicia > Vicia sativa. The sequence goes on from CM038793.1 coordinate 213,347,026, forward strand.
CTTTTAATTGCTTTTAAATTATCAAATCAATTCCAAACATTACCAAAAATTTATCTTGTCATATTAATGTCATTACTAACATAAAACCTTTTTCTCCATTCAAAAATCATGCTTTTTACTAAAATTTTCCTCTTATGCAATTTTCTCATATTTTCCGATTATGTATCTGTTCACAAGTTGTAACGTTTCGGACGATTTTTCTCGCTTTTCTTTTTTTTCCAATTATGTCACTGCTTATGGGATGTAATAGTTTAATTAGGACTTTTATTTTCCGCACTCATATTATGTATCTGCCCCAAAGCCATGTAATAGCGTAGGACTTTATCTTTCCGCACTTTACATTTTCGCAATTTACTTTCTGCACCCTATAAACTGTTAGTAATTAGGCGTGTATGGAAAGATAAAATTGGACATAGATCACTCATAACTCCAAGATAAAATATCTGAATCAACACACTCTTTTCACACATGCACCCCTTAGGGTAATTCTCTCTCGTTGCCTTTACGAATACAAATGGTCAAGTCCCTCGAACGTAGAGGTATTCTAGCACCGTTGCCTTCAAAACAAATCATCATAGTCCCTTCGATACAAAGATCATAGACCCACGATGTCGCTACGAATACATGATCTTGACCCTCGATTGTCGCCTACGAAAAATGATGATAGTCCCTTCGAATGTGCTAGGATACTTCCTACAAGTTGCCTTCTATGACCATCCGATGTCCCTTCGAATGTCCTGCTTACATCCAAAAAATAGGGTTACCTACCAACTAATGGTATGGATAACACTATTCTAAAGGAACCTAAAATAACACGAAAACGACCGTTCTGAGTAGGTAATAAGACTTTTAGTTGCTTGCTCTATCAAAACATCTTTTCATACCTCACACTTTTGTCAAAGTTCAAACTCTTTTCAAAATGAAACATTTCCAAACACTTTGTATACATTCCTACATGAATCATTACAAAGTCAAAACGAAATGTCTTTTCAAAACATTTTTTTCAAACACACAGAAAGCACAATTTTTCAAAAGTGATCTAAGAGAAACTAAGAGCCCGTAGATAACTACGGATGGAAAGGGGTGTTAATACCTTCCCTTTTCATAACCGTCTCCTTACTCAGAATCTAACGAAGGTCTTTTTCGTACTTTTACCTTCCTTAATTGATAAAAGAAAAGTCGGTGGCGACTCTTGCTATCCGCAACATTTGCGATACAAAAATCTCAAGGTCAGTTCACCGTATTACAGAACTGGCGACTCTACCGAGGATACACCCTAAAAGAGAGAATGCCTTAGGGATTTCTAGATCACTTTTATTGTTTTCTGTTTGACTTGCTTGCTTTATCTTTAAGGGTTGCTTGGGTATTATATTTGTGGGGATCCTACACCGGATCCGGTTTCCTTTTAGGTAAGCAAGAATAAATCGTCGCGACCGTTAGGCGATATCGAAACGGTCAACATGATGGCTACGTTAGTGTGACACTTTGGATGTCCTGATACTCTTCATTTCCAAGTTGAGGATAGTATTTGGCTTCTGCGTGGTGTCATCAAGCACTAACTAAACTTTTAGAACCTTAATTGACCCATCTTGGCCATTAGAAGGTAGTGAGATGGCCGACTTTGGTGCAGACTAAGGTTGGATAATACTCGATGCTACGCTCATTAAGATCAGACTTTTTGGATATTTTCGGTCGACCACTTGGTAGTCGTATTGAAATAAACGCCTACGAGAAAGATCAATGATATGAGATTCCTAGAACCCGGTTACTATTATAGGACAGGATGAACCAACTCAAACTTTTGGTGGGGTAATCACCTATACTTCTTGCAAGCCTTAAACCTAGGCTCATTGTGTGAATTGTTTGTGTGTGCTAAACATGACATCATGACATTATCGCATTGCATATCATTCCTAACTATTTCAAGGACCTAGGGATTTATCTTTGCTCTGTTTTGTAGGGGGATTATGGCTTCTAGAAAGACTATCCGAATCAACTTCATGGGTATACCTTCTCATTTCAAAGAATTGGTTTTAGATTCCGATCATGCTCTTCACCAAAAGACATGGTTATCTCTTGACTTGGTTATCTCGCTTTGAAGAAGATATGATGCACGTCTATTCCAGTTCTTTGATCCGAAACACCATTGCTTCACATTCCCAGATTATCAGTTAGTTCCTACCTTGGAAGAGTTCTCTAAGCTACTTGGGATACCTATTCTTGATCAAATGCCATTCACCGGTTTAGAGAAGGTTCCTAGGTACGAAGACATTGCATCAGCCTTACATCTAAAGCGCTCAGACATTGAAGCCAATTGGGAAACAAGAAGCGGAGTTAAGGGTTTACTTGCCAAGTTCCTAGTGAAGAAAGCCCGAGAATTCCTCAAAGCTATGAGTTTCCATGCATTCGAAGACATTGTGGCCTTGCTAATCTATGGTTTGGTTCTATTCCCTAACTCGGATCAATTCATAGATGTGAACGCCATCAAGTTATTTCTTACCCGCAATCCTGTGCCTACTTTACTTGGAGACATCCTACATTCTCTCCACACTCGTACTACTAAAAGACAAGGAACTCTCATGTGTTGCATACCGTTACTTTCCAGGTGGTTTATTTCACACCTTCCTCCATCAGTTTTGAAGAACAAGCAAAGATTGAAGTGGTCTCAAAGGCTAATGTCACTCTCTCATAATAAATGTTTGTTCATGCTTGTTTAACAAATTTAAATCTCTAAGGTCCTTGAAAACATTGCATTGCATTCGCATAAACATCGCATATCGTGGCATAACATCTCATAATAGGTACATTGAAGATCGGTTTTCTCATTTTCTCGCTATTTATTTTAGCAGAGGTGGCTCTTGAACAGTCTGTCAGAGATCTCCAGGCTCAGAATGCTCAGTTCTAGGAAATGTTCACCCACTTGGTCCAAGGCCAAGAAGATCTGAAGAAGCTCATCAACAGAAAGAAGAGGGTCGTTGGTGTTCTCAACATGGGTAGACGCTACAAAGGTGGTCCTAAAGTGGTCAGCCGTATAGAGCTCTCAGAAGGAAGTGTCAAAACTGAAGGAAGTGTCAAGGGTAATGACGAAGGCGATCAGCGTGAGCCTGAAAAAGACAGAGAAGATCAATATGATAATGACCAGTACTCTGATGAAGATGACAAGTACAAGCAACTTGAAGACCGTCTCTAATGTCAGGAAAATCAAGATGTCCGGCTGAATTTTGATGATTTGAGTCTTGTCCTTGGTGTGGTGATTCCTCCCAAATTCAAAGTTCCAACTTTTGCCAAATATGATGGCATTTCTTGTCTAAAGCTGCATTTGAAGTCCTATGTTCAGAAGATCAACCCCACATCGATGACAAAGTCGTGGATGCATTATTTTCAAGAGAGTTTGTCCGGACTCAATTGGAGTGGTATTATCGCCAGAGAATGATCGATCCGTATTGGAGTGATTTGGCGATGCTTCTATAGACAAGATGAGTACAATGTGAATTCGCCCACTCGCATGCAACTACAAAGCATGTCTATGGGTCGCGAGAAGTTCAAAGAATATGCTCAAATGGAGAGACCTAGCAGTGAGTTCACCACCCTTGTCCAATAGGAGTTGGTTGATATGTTTATGGGACACCGACAGCCCATTCTTTAATCATCCGATTGAAACTCTTCACCGGATTCACCGAGTTGATATTGATAGGAGAGCGATCGGTCGGTATCAAGCATGGGAAGATTCATGTGGAGTCATCTTCAAATGCTACGAAGAGATCTTTGGTGGTAAGAAAGAAACTAATGCCGTATGGTCGAAAAGTCGAGCCAAGACCGATCGTGCTCAATCTGTGGGGCAGTTGTGATCTCCAATCCTACATCAAGACAACCTCGCTTAGACAACGCGCTGAGCTTAACGCCACTAAGATAGCTTTAAGATCAACATGCCATTGTCGCAAGCCTTGCAACACATGTTGAAAGCAGAGTCGACACCTGAAGGATCCTCCTCGAGTGTTAACACTTCTTCCGAGATACAATCCTAATGCTAAGTGTGCTTACCACCCAACAGCCCGTGGCACGACTCGACAACCGCTGGGCTCAAGAACAAGATTCAAGATATGATGAAGCTAAGCAGATTGAGTTTGATCCTCCTGTTGAGACTCCAAATGTGATCAATGCTCCTATGCCTAACCATGACAAAAGTTCCAATGCTATTGGCGATAACTCTTATGTTTTCAACATAGATGACTGACCATTCCTCCGATGATCTAAGAAGAATTTGTGCAGTCTTGTCAATCCAGATGCCCAGAGAATTTTCGTTGGTGCCCATCCGCACCATGGTTGTGCTTGGTCGAGAAGACGGTTCAAAGGTATGATGGATAACCGTGAAATACTATTCCTGAAACCACCTGTGGAGAGTCTGTGTGAAGACATGTCTAAGAAATTGAAGATCGAAGATGTGAGTGAAACTGTACCGTCTGCATGGGATACCTTGGGGAAGCCAAGTGGGAAGTTCGATTACATGGTGAAGTACACTGTTCCTAAGAGCTACAAGATTCCTATCGGAGATGTTAAGGCAACCGGATGGGGTGACGATTTCCCAGAAGACTATGCTGATGTTAACACAATAAGGATTTCCTCTGACCATTGAAGATCTTATAGTTGAAACTACCATTCCTGACATTGACAACGTCACCGGATCTAGTAAGGTGACTAGAACCGGAAGAGTGTTTGTAATACGGTGAACTGACTTTGATATTTTTGTATCGCAAATGTGCGGATAGCAAGAGTCGCCACCGACTTTTTTTTTATCCAATTAAGAGAAGGTAAAAAGTACAGAAAAAGACCTTCGTTAGATTCTGAGTAAGGGAGAAGGTTATGAAAAGGGAAGGTATTAGCACCCCTTTTCATCCGTAGTTATCTACGGGCTCTTAGTTGCTCTTAGATCATTTTAAAAGTGCTTTCTGTGTGTTTGACAAAAAATGTTTTGAAAAGGCATTTCGCTTTGACTTTGTAATGATTCATGTAGGAATGTATACAAAGTGTTCGGAAATGTTTCGCTTTTTGAAAAGAGTTTGAACTTTGACAAAAGTGTGTGTGAAAAGTATTTGATGAGCAAGCAACTAAAAGTCTTATTACCTACTCGTAATTGGTCGCTGTTATTTTACGCCTTTAGAATATTATCGTACCATTAGTTGGTAGGTAACCCTATTCGTTGGATGTAAGCTGGACATTCGAAGGACATCGGATGGTCATGAAGGCAACTTAGAAGTATCCTAGCACATTCGGGACTATCATCATTTTTCATAGGCGACAATCGAGGGTCAATATCATGTATCGTAGGCTACATCGTGGTTCTATGATATTTGTATCGAAGGACTATGATGATTTGTTTTGAAGGCACGGTGCTAGAATACCTCTACGCTCGAGGACTCACCATTTGAATTGTGAAAGGCAACGAGAGAATTACCCTAAGGGGTGCATGTGTGAAAGAGTGTGTTGATTTCTGTATTTTATCTTGGAATTAAGAGTGGTCTATGTCTAATTTTATCTTGCCATACACGCCTAATTACTAGCGCTTTATAGTGCGAAAGTAAATCATGAAATGTAAAGTGGAAAGTAAATGTCCTACGCTATTACATGGCTTTGGGTCAGATACATAATGAGAGTGCGGAAAATAAAAGTACTAATTAAACTATTACATCCCATAGACAATTACATAATTGAAAAAGAAAAGCAAGAAAAATCGTCCGAAGTGTTATAACCTGTGAACAGATACAAAATCGGAAAATACGAGAAAATTGCATAAGAAGAAAATGTTAGTAAAAATAAGTATTTTTGAATGAGAAAAAGTTTTTGTGTTAATAATGACATTAATATGATAAAATAATTTTTTGGTAATTTTTGGAGTGGATTTGATAATTTAAAAACAATTAAAAGTCATTTAAACAATTAATTAGTAATTAAATTAAATATGCATGCAAAAATTAATAATTTTAATTTTAAAAATTAAATAAGTATTTTTCTGATAATTATGCAAAAAATAAATATTTTTGGAGTTTTTTAGATGCATGATAAAAAATATTAAAGATAAAATAAATTGGATGGAAAATATTAAAGAAAATATAAAAATATGAAAAGTAAGTTAGTTTTGGAAAAGAGTAAAAATATGGTCCTGACCAGGCTCGAACCTGTGACCATTGAGAGCATCTTCCAATCCACACGCCTTAACCACTGCGCCAACGTGTCTTTTGTGTTTGAAATTTGCAAAGAATTGTTTTTAAGGGTTTACGTGTCATGAGTTTGAATTCAAAACACAGTCAGCCGTGTGGACCCCAGTTGTAACGAATGGACGAATCAGAGATCTCCCTCGCGCCACGCCAGCCTTCACCGGTCAGAGCAAGTCAACGACGCCAGAGCCCTAGCTCCTCTTCTCCGGCAGCTTCAACCTTCAAACCTGCAAAATAAGAGAAATGGCAAAGGATACCCTACCCCCCTAAATCGACCATTCCGAGTTCAATGGTACCATTGTTTTGGCTTGAAAACTACAGTATCATGAGTTTCAAGAAGAGAACAAAACTTCTAACAACGGCAACTGATTCCTGGTACGGGTTTCATGTAATCACCTGCACTGCTCTATGATACCCCGTAACTCATAATAATGGTTAGATTCAAGCAAAACACGATGGAAATTAGAAAACGAATTCAAGAAATATATGCATATGTATGATCATGTAGGCAATTTATCTGTAGATTTAGCCATGGTTCTTGACCGACTTACCCATGATGCTTCCGAACACGATTGAATGCTTAAACCGATCAAAACTACCGAGAATGGATTTTGAAAATTGCAATTTTGAGAAAAATTTGAGCAAAGTAAGGGTTGTTGTAGGGCTAGGTTTTCGCCTTGGCTTTGTGCAATATGATCGTGATTATAGAGCGAGGAATGAAAAAGAGAGTGAAAAAGATATGTATTCAATGTGAAATTAATTCCTTTCAAATAAAATCAATTTTTAGAAAATTTGATTTTCTTCCATATGCAAGCTAGCAACGAAATTGGCAAGTATTGTGGGCTATCTTGGACCTCAAGTTTGATAAAAATCCAACTTTTGAAAATATATCTTGTTTTCATATTTTATATAATTTAAATTTGAATTAAATGGTTTTAAATTCAAAAATAAATCAATAAAATAGAATATGGTCATGGAAAAGCATCAATAGGTCACAAATAATATTATGATCAAGTTTGATCATAAAATTATAGGCCCATTTGGAAAATGGATTTTGACAATATCTCCTTTTGCAATTGTTCAAAATGCCCAACTTCTGAATGGTGTATTTTGCTCAATTTTCCACATTTTTGAGTGTTCTTGGACTTTTTAGAAATCTCTAAGTGTCCTATAAACAACCTCTTTGGTTTTATATCAATTGGAGTTTCCATGCTCAATAAATATTCAAAACAAAAAGTTGACTTTTTGTTGACTTTGAAAAGGACCTGTAATGTTTTGATCCATACCTTCCAAATGAAGCATTTTTTGAACATTCTTGTGAGACATGAAGTTGTAGAGGATTGAATTTCCTTCAAAATGAGAGGTGGTGGAAATTTTTTTGAGAAAGTATGAAGAAGTTATGCTCAATCAAAGTTTAGTTGACTTTTCACTGAAAACCCCTAATTTGGAAAGTTTGACTTTTGAGCAAATCTTGAGTTTTCTTGATGAATCATGATCAACCCTTGATAAAATGATGAATGTAACTTCAAAATGAGGATGTTGACCAAAAATCATGAAGTTTGACTGTATGTTGACCACAGTTGACTTTTTGTCCAATACAATTGATTTTCAACCATCTGAGCAATTGTCTGAGGAAACTTGACTTGTGAGGCTTGAAACTTGTCATGGAGAATCTTTGAAGCATATGAGGAGGCATGATGACCATTGGAGATGTTGGAATTCCATATGGATCTGTGGATAGCCAAACCCTAATTTGGGTTGATTGTCTAGGAGAGGGTTTTTCTGATCAACCCTTGAGGAATCCTTGAGTATGGATATGTGGAATGTCTTGAGGAATAGGAAGGAAAATTTTGGGTATGACAGTGTTCTCTCCAGATATCTCTCCTCCAAAAGACACTGCGACTCCAGCTCGCATTCCAACAATTCAACCAGTTCCCGAGACTAGAGGGAAAGAACCAGTAACTCATCCCGCCACCGTAAGTACCAAAGGAAGTTATCAAGACACTCCAAACGAGAAATGGAGGAAATTTCAAGATTATCAAGAAGAGTGACTACAATGTTGAGCATGGGATGACTCGCCCAAGATCTCCATGCTTGCTCGCTTGTGCTCCGAGGCTCATGCTAACGCCTTTGGTGAAATTTCTCGATGAATGCTCACGCATCGCAAGACACTACTATCGACCAATTTGAAGTATGTATTGCTAGCCTGGCTGCCAACAACGGCCTAGGCTTCTCCGATTCTAATTTGACTCCTGCCAGAAAGAAACACAACAAAGTCTTACACATCTATGTTGAATGCAAGGGCATTACCTTGTCTCATGTCTTGGTGGATACCGGTTCTGCTCTGAATATCCTGCCAAAGACTGCTTTTGATCGGCTTGATGTCAAGGATTGTTCAAACCCAAAGGATATTATTGTAAGAGCTTTGATGGTTCTAAACGAACAAGACTTGCAGAGCTCATTCTACTCGTAAAGTTGGTTCCTCACTTTGACTCCACTTTCTTTGTCATGGACATCCGCCCAGCTTACTCTTGCCTACTCGGACGCCCTTGGATACATGGGGCAAGCGCTGTTACCTCTATCTTGCATTAGAAACTGAAGTACCCGGTGAAAGGGAAGGTTGTTACAGTATGTGGTGAAGAAGAATATATGGTCATCATCTAGGCCATTCTCGATACCTCGAGGTGGAGGGTGAATTCTTCGAGACTCCCTGTCAAGCTTTTGAAACAATCCCCAGAGTCATGCATGTTGGCTCTCCTGAAGTTACGCAAGTTCCGCCTAGGATGGTCTCACTGAAGGATACTCAAGCTGCAGTTGAAGGAGGGGGTAGTACTATTGGGGAGCTCCGGATCTTCCTTTCAAATCGACAAGACGGTTTAGGCTTCACCATCAAAGGTCAAGATGATACGCCATGAACGTGCCGCCATTTTCCTTTCCACATCGCCGTAGTAATCCATGCTATAGAAGATTTGACAACGACTTCGACATCAACAATTGATCTTCCTTACTCCCGACAACGGACTCAAGAATTGAAGCATCGAATACGTCATACCAATCTCCTTTAGACAGAGTAATTGCCTTTGTTTTGTTTTTGCTGCTTTCTATGTTTTGAACAATAAACTCTAAAGCCTAGTGCCTTGCCCGGCATCATGGCTCGTTCATGGAGGTTATTATCCGTCATTCATATTTTCATTCAATAAAATCGTGGACTTTTGCATTTAATTGTTGCTTTCTTCTTTACTTTATCACCCTTCAAAAAGCTATGTGTTTCTTACACACACCCACGGATACAATCGCGAATCACTGAATCTCGCTGATACAGCTATGCTATTGCTAAATATGACTTTGATAATCCGATCTACCAAGCCAAGACGAAGGTGAGGAAGATTGTGAAGTGCCATGAGAACTTGTCGACCTACAAGAAGAAGAGCGAGTTATACAACCCACCCAAGAGTCACTGAGGTTGTGAATCTAAGTATCGATGAAGATGAAAAGAGATCAAGATAGGAGCGGGTCTGAGAACTGTTAAAGAAAGGTTGGTATGATGCTACGACTATATCGAAGTTTTCGCTGGTCGACGTAAGACATGCCAGTTTAGATATTGACACCGTGGTACACCGATTGCCACAAAGAAGGTTTTCCCTGAAACAGAAGGTCTGGCGATGCGCCGAGATGTCAGAGAAAATCAAAGCGATGTTATGGAAGCAATTCAACGTCGCTTTCTTAGTCACTACTTATCCACAAGGTTGCAATCGTGGTGCCCGTATCTAAGAAGGATGGCAAGGTACAAATGTGTGTGGATTATGAGATCTGAACAAAGCGAGTCCGAAAGATGATTTTCCACTTCCTCATATTGATGTTCGTTGACAACACCGCCAAGATAAGGTCTTCTCCTTCATGGATGGTTTCTCCTACATAATCGATCAAAATGGCTCTCAAGACATGGAGAAGACTACTTTCACAACAAGCACTTCTCGCAAGGTCATGCGCTCGGACTAAAGAACGCGGGCGCCACTTATCGTCAGTATATGGTGACGTTGTTTCATGACATGATTCATCATGAGATAAAGGTCTACGCCGACGATATGATAGCTCGATCACGCATCAAGAAGAACATCTTGATCATCTACTAAACTGCTTGATAGGTCAAGTACGATCGAGGCTTAACCCCAACAAGTGCACCTTGAGTCGATCCCAGGAACCCTAGGTTTCACGCTGGAAAAGGTATTGTTTGACCCGCCGTTAAAGCTATTAAAGAGATTACAGTGCTCCTGATCGAAAAGGAAGTCGAGGTTTCGTCAATTACATTGCCATTCATCAGCACATCTAATCGCTACTTCTGAGCCAATCTTCGTTACTAAAGAAAGATCAAGTGGTGGAATGGAATGACATTGCTAGATCGCTTTTGACAAAATTAAGGAGTACTTACGTAATCCTCCCATCCCGATGCCACCCGTCAAGGAAGACCTTTATCATGTACTGACATAGTTAGAGAACTCAACAAGGTAGTCAAATATGACGAGTCCGGTCGAAAAGAGTATGCAATATACTACCTTAGCAAAAGTTTTGCACCGTGAAACAAGATACCACAAATGAAAACTTGGTTGTCAATGTCAGCCGACTAAGACAAGATATGTCGACCACACTCACTTGTTGATTTCAAAATGGATCCGATAAAATACATATTTGAGAAACCAGCTCTCTCCGAAGAATAGCAAGATGGCAAATGATCTTGACCGAATACGACATCCAAAGATACTTTTAAAGATATCAAAGGAAGTGTATTAGCCGATCATGTGGCTCATCGTCGATGACTACCAACCTATGTAATTGAATTTGAAGATGTTTTGCTAGTTACAGATCATAAGAACCTGACCGCACAAAGGACCTCAAGGATCCCGATGGACCATGGTCTTTGATGGAGCCTCAACGACTTGGCAATGGCATGGCGCCATCATTACATCCCCTACAAAGGATACTTTCACCGCTAGATTATGTTTCAACCGCACTAACACATGGGTCAATACTGGCTGCATCACGGGTATTAAAGTCGCTATCGACTTAAGAATCAAATTCTTGCAAGTGTATGGAGACTCACTTTAGTGATCAATCGACATAATAGTGATACGAAGCATCCGAATCTCATTCCATATCGAGAGCATGTTCGAGTTTGATCCCTTACTTCAAAGAGATTACTTTCATCACATTCCAGAAGAGAATCACCGGGCGCGTTGGCTACTATGTCGCTCCATGTTCAAGGTCGATGGGACGACGAGGCTCCCCGATCATCATTGAAAAGTTTGACGAACCAACATATTGTTATGAGCTTGATACGTAAGAGAAACCGTACTATGACGTGAAGAGATATCTTGAGACTCAGGAATATCCCGCAGGAGCATCTGTCAACGATAAGTTTTTGAGAAGATTCGCATCCAAGTTCTTCCTCAGCAACGACATCTTATACAAACGCAATCACGACTTGTGTTTACTCCACCGTGGACAAGAAAACAGAAAGACGTATCATGGAAGAGTTACACGGCAATTTGGTACCCACTCCGGGGACACACCATGGCTAAGAAGATTTTGAGAACGGGTTACTATTGGTCCACCATGGAAGCTGATTGTCACCACTATGCTCGATCTTGTCACAAATGCCAGATTATGCAAACAAAGCGCACGCACTCCGCACTCTCGAATGTTCTAACAAAGACCTGGCCTTTGGCAATGTGGGCATTGACATGATTGAGAAATCAAGCCCACCGCCCAACGGACATCGCTTCATCCGTGGCAATTGATTATTTCACCAAGTGGGTAAGTAGCCTCGCTCGCATCTCGTTACCAAGAATGTTATGGCTCAATTCATCAAGCATAATCTTATCTGTCGGTATGGCACTCCCGAAAGGATTATCACAGATAATGGCTCTAATCTCAACAACAAAATGATCACCGAACTCTGCATGCAGTTCAAGATCAAGCATCACAACTCTTCTCCTTATCGGCCTAAGATGAATGGCATTGTGGAAGCCACCAACAAGAACATTAAGAAAATTATACAGAAGATGACAGTGACTTACAAGGATTGGCATGATATGTTACCATTCACTCTTCATGGTTATCGCACTATAGTACGAACATCAACGGGGGAAACCCCTTTCTCTCTTGTATACAGTATGGAAGCGGTCCTACCGATCGAGGTTTAGATACCCTCAACCAGAGTCCTCCAGACGCAGAAAGCTGTGAAGACGATGGATCCGCATCGAACGGATTTAACTTGATTGATGAAAAATGACTCGCATCCATCTGCCATGGGCAGATCTATCATAAGCGAATGATCAGAGCATTTAACAAGAAAGTCAAGCACCGGGTCTACCAAGTCAGTGATTTAGTAGTCAAGCACATCATTCTTCCAGAAGGTGATCCCAGGGGAAAGTTGTAACACCCCATCTAAATACCCCGAATATATTAATTAAATTAATATCTAAATCATCTTTAATCAGAGTTAACACGGTATAATAAGGGATGTCACAATTAACAATTAAATCAAAACTTCATTCAAACAGTAGCCATGCTACATTGAGGATCATCATCCAACAATTCAATCATTGTAAAACCATGTCTTACACTGCGGAAATACCAAAACTAAAATTTAATAAGACATCAAGGTCATCAAGGAATTCAACTCCGAAATAATTAAACAATAATGATTCTCTTAACTAAGCCGCTCCCTCAAAGTTACAATCTAATCAGCATGACACCCGACACTGACTAAAGATAAGCTCTAGAGCCATCCTCACCGACTCACAAGCTAACTTAATGAAATGGTAAAGGTATTCTCATAATTAAAGCATATTATAAGTCTTTCAATCAATAATATATCACAAGCATATTATTTCACCCACTTAATATAAATTGATTCACACACACAACCATATTCATCATGCTTAATCATAATAATCAACTAAGAGTAACATCCGAAGACATCCCAACATGTTACCACTTCATACAAATATAATGCGCTCAATGCATGCGGGTACCGACTGTGACCAAGTCACCCAACACCGATCCATCATCAACCGACATGCTCCATCGATTCGTCCATAACCACTGGACACTAATCCAAATTTAACCACCATCCTCACTCTGCATTTGCTATCTAAGAATCCAAGCCAAATTCGCACAATGAGAATTAACTTCATTAAAACAATGCATATGCACGCACATCAATAGATGCAACATTAATCGCCTATGTAATACATCAATTCAACATAATCGAAACAACCATCCAACATGATATCTCAACCAATCATGCATACAATCAACATCAAGATAAACATGCAAACCAATCAACATAATATATCAACCAATCATGCAACATCTAACATCGCATAAACATGCTATTACACCTACACATTACCAAGGTCCTCATTACTAAGGTTCCTCTACTACACATACATCCTGATGTGTCATTAATAACCATTTATTTCGAAATTCAACCCTTCCCAAAATAATTTCAAGTTTTCTAAAATATTTTCATTTCATAAGGTAGCATTAAATTTAGGAAATAACGTCCAAAAGCGGCGCTAAAACGGACTTACGGTTTGAAAGTTATGAATTTTTGTTTTAGAATTTTTAAAAATAAGGCGTAACCTTGCCTACCTATACAGAACCGGTTCCTATAGAAGTCAAAGGCGCTTCGAAAGATGTATAACCCGCCTTACCTATACAGAACCGGTTCCTACGTGTATTTTCGTGTTTTTATAATTAGGGCAACCCGGCTCTACCCATACAGAACCGTTCCCACGCGGTTAAAATGTCATTTTCGCACTTTGACAAAGATCCTTCCATTTTCAATTAAACCCATTTTACCCATACGAATCCCATCATTGGAAACACCAAAATACATCATTTCGATCATTCATTACATCAATTATCCTCTTCCATCATCTCTATTCATTAACCGACACCTTAATCGTATTCCATACATATTCACACAACCGACTCAATCTCACACCAACCGACACTATTAGGTACACATCCATGGAAACCTAGAATTCTTAAACATAGATCTCCTAACATGCTATGGTCTATAATATTAACATCAAAACCTATATTAAGTAATAACCAATCGAAATCACCCCTTACCTGGGTTCTTCGATCTCCCAGCTCCTAGGTCTTTTTCCTTCTTTCCTTCCTTCTCACTTCACGATCTTGTTTTCTCCAAAATGATTCCTTTTTCTCTTCTTATTTTAATTCCTTTTATTCCTTTTAACATAAATTAAATAAATCAATGGAGTGAGTCTTTTACTCCTCACACCCCACTTTACTCAACATACATCCAATAAATCCATAATTAATCTCAATAATTCCATATATTAAATGAATTATTTCTCAATTAATTTAATAATTAAAATCATAATTATTTAATTAACAAATTATTGTGTCACAACTCCAACTTAAAGAGTTTTCATTCCTAAAACATACCTCGATTTAATAGTTCGGATACGAGTCCTTCATCCGACCTCCGGCCCCAAGTGACATTTCCATCACCGGTCCTCCCCAAGACACTCTTACCAATGCAATCTCTTTGCCTCGCGAACTGCTTCAACTTTCGATCCTCAATCCTCGCAGTACCGCCTCACGCTTAAATTCCTCTGCACTACCGCCAATCACCCGAATCTCATGAGACGGATCAAGAATGTACTTCCTCAACTGAGACACATGAAAACATCATGCAGATCAAGTACGTGACTGCAAGGCAACCGATATGCAACCTCCCAACTCTTTTGGTAATCAAAGGACCAATAAAACGTGGAGTCAACTTCCTCGACTTCCGCTCGACCAATACCAACATCGAGTAACTCGCATAAACACATGCTCTCCTTCACCAACTCAAGGTCTTTCCTCCTCTTATCATGGTAACTTTCCGACGACTCGAAGTCCTCATCTTCTCCTAATCATCTTAATCTTTTCCAAGTTTGTTGAACAATTTCCGTCCAATCACAAAGACTCTCCAGCCATACCAACACAATGGTGTCCGACACCTCCTACCATACAATGCCTCAAACGAGCCTATACCAATACCGAGTGAAAGCTATTGTTGTGGTAAACTCAATCAATGGCGTATAGCTATCCCAAGCTCCACCCTTCTCTAACACACAAGCTCTCAAAGAAATCTTCCAACGATCGAATCGTTTCTTTCCGTCTGACCATCTCGCTCTGGATGATAAGCTAACTCAAACGCAACTTGGTACCCAAAGCTGCAACCCCGCCTGTAACTTAGATGTAAACCTTGATCTCGATCCGACACAAGCTAGACTAATACCATGCAAACTCACAATCTTTTCGACATACACCGCTAATCTCTCCATCGGATAATCCATTCCATTTGAACGGTGAGCGATTTTGTCAACTTATCCACAATAACCCGTAATCACAATTTTAATGCCTGGCAAACCGCATACAAAATCCATCGAGATTCCATCTCACTTCCATTCCGAACAAACAACGGCTCCATCAACCCCGATGGTTTCTGATGTTCGATTTTCGACTTTGACAAACCAAACAAGCATACACAAACCTCAGCAATTTCCTTTTCATTCCTACCACCAAAACAACTTTTTCAAATCATGTACATTTTAGTAGCACCGATGAATACTCAACCCGCTACGATGCCCTTCTTCCAAAATGCTCTTCCTAATCTCTATGAACATCCGTAACAATTCGATCACCAAATCTATAACACCATTCTCGCTAATCGAACTCGCCTCCTCGACCTTGGTTGATCAATGTCAACTTATCAACTAAACCAACATCGGTCATCTTCGTCTCTTCCGTATCACCACTAGCTTCAACATACCCAATTTCACACTATCCGGAGTAGTTTCACAAACCAAACTCAAATCCCTGAACTGCCTCAACCAAATCTAACTCATGAACCATCAACATCGACATGTGCAAAGACTTTCTACTCAAAGCATCCGCAACCACGCTGCTTACTGTGATGGTAATTCAAACCAAAATCAATCTTTAAGAATTCTAACCATCTTCCTCATGTTCAACTCCTTTCTGATCAAAGATATACCTCAAACCGAGAACCATAAATATGGTTCCACAACTTCAAAACAAACACAACAATGCTAACTCCAAATCATGTCGGATAGTTCCTTTCATGCACTTTCAACTGCCAAGCATAAGCCACAACCGCTTATCTTGCATCACACCACCTAATCCCATTAATGATGCGTCAATACACCACAAAAGACTTAGTCTGATCTCGTAAAATCAAGATCGAGCACTTGTCAACCTCCTTCAAATCTTGAAATCCTTTCTCACATTCAACATCCCACACAAATATCTCGATTCTTCCTGTCAACTTAGTCAACAAGAACGCCTAATTTGAAATTCCTTCGATAAACTTCCCAGAATAACTTGCAAGACCCGAAAAACTACTTGACCGTATATCTCTTCTACGCTTCCCATCGAGACACGCTTCTACTTTCAGGATCAACAAAGAATTCCATTCTTGGAAATCACATGGCCCAAACTCACCTCCTCTAACCGTAATTCACACTGGACAACTTCGCATAAAGTTTCTTTTCTTTCAACAATTCCAACACAACTCGAGATGTTCTCGCACGCCTCATCGCCAAATAAATCGTAATATCATCAATGAACACCACTACAAACTTGTCAAGATATGGATGAAATATCCTGTTCATATACTCCATGAAAACACGGTGCATTAGTAACTCCAAACGCATGTATATATCATAATGTCCATACCTCGCTCAACGCAGCTCAATGTCCTCCTCGACTTCACACGAATCATGATATCCGATCTCGATCAATCTTACTAAATACACAAGCTCCAACGAGTTGATCCATCAAATCATCATCAATTCTGCAAAGGATACCGATTCTTGATTGTAACTTTATTCAACCTGCTCTGAGTCGACACATAACCTCATTGAACCTTCCTTCTTTTTAACCAACAATCGGAGCACCCCACTCGGCGAAACACTCTGACTGAGATAAACTTCTCTCTAGCAATTCTTCTAACCGCTTCTTCGATTCAATTAATTCAGATGCCGACATGCGATAAGGCGCCATCGACACCGGACTAGTTCCGTGAATCAAATCTATAGTAAATTTACCTCTCTCGTGTGGCACCACTAACGTTCCGAAAACACCTCTCGAAATTCATTCACCACCGGCAATCCATCACTCTTTGCTTTTCCCTTCGCTTCAATCACGGAATACAATATAAACACCACAGACCATCCTTCATGCCTAGGTTCATCTCGCTTAACCGACATAATCTCATTTTTGATCTTAACCTCTTCGTGAAAATGACTGCCTCTCAAAAATTGATATGAACCTGTTGAATTCCAACCGCTTCATTCCAAGGATGATATCGTTGTTCTAGCGGAGGCACACTAAATCCATACCGAAACCCCTATCAAAAATCACAACAGACAATTCCTACAAACATATAAGTAGTCATCGAACCCGACGCAGAGTATCAATAACCATACTTCCATCCATAATGAAATTTCCAAATTCAATCTCTTAGCACAATCTAACACAATAAAAGAATGCGTAGCTCCAGATTAATAATCGCAATCAAAGGTATGCCATTAATAAAACATGTACCTTTAATCGACCGATCATCCGTTTAGTCTCTCGATCCGCATAATGCAAACACTTTACCACCACTGCTTCTTGGGTTTTCAGGCACCGAGGCTAGTATGACCTCTTCACCACAATCAAAGTCACCACTTTCACTCATGTACTATCGCCACATGGCCGAACTTTCCACACTTGAAACACTTTATTGCTCTTACACTCCACCACATACGATGTCCTGCCTCACCACACTTATAGCACTTAGCTAGAACTGAATCTCCTCCACAGCTTCTTCCAACCACCGATCTCCGATTATTCACATAAGCTTACTACCGATCCATTTGCTTACCTTCCTATCAACATACCCTCGAGCATTCAACTTAGTGTTAGATCCTCCTCAAGAATCCTACTACAATCAACCAGATCGTAAAATCTTCTATGACTGTCGATACCGACCCCCGCTTAATCTTCACCAATGGACCATTCTCAAACTTGATACATTTGAAAATTCTCCATCCGCATCATTGGGTAACGAGCATAATACTTGCTAACTCGAAAACTTCAAGCATACCACCGACAGTGTTACCTTGCTCGAGTCCCAAAACTCAATCTTTTTCTACCACGCCCTCGTGAAAGCATCTCTAAAAGCTCTCCTAACACATCCCAATTCAATGCAACACCATCACCTTCTACCGTAGCAACCCACCAACATCGCCTTCCTCGACCAACATGTGAGTTCCATATCTCACCTTCACCCCTCTCGCGACAACAATCACCAAGATCCTCTCGATCTCCTTCAACCACTTCATCACCTTCGGATCATTGCCGAACAATGGAGGATTATTCCTCGAAATTCCCCAATTGCTCACATCACCGGTTCCTCCGAGCACTCCAGCCAACATTCCCAAAGCCTCAAGAATAACATCATCATTTCTTCCGTTACTTTCTCCCGCCATTGTTTCAGAACATAACGAACAATCTATATCAAGACACAAGTATCGATAAAGGTCACTTCACATCATACCCGGATAATTATTACGTGATGACAAGACCGACTATGGTCCGATATTCACCATTGTAACACCCCATCTAAATACCCCCAATATATTAATTAAATTAATATCTAAATCATCTTTAATCGTGAAACCAATACTAAGAGTAATAAGGGATGTCACAATTAACAATTAAATCAAACTTATCAAACAAGAGCTGGCTGCTACACTGGCATCATCATCCAACACCCAATCATTGTAAACCATGTCTTATACAATGAAATACCAAAATCCAAAATTTAATAAGACATCAATCATATCATAATCTTAATAATAACCACTTAACTAAGCTGCCCCCAAAGCAGTTACAATCTAATCAGAAAGGCTCACACCGATAATAATTGGACTAAAAGATAAGCTTCCAGAGCCATCCTCACCGACTCCTCAAATGCTAATCAACTGGAATTGCAAAGGCAGGAGACTTCCCCATAATTAAAGCATATTATAAGTCTTTCAATCAATAATATATCACAAGCATATTATTTCACCCACTTAACATAAATTCGACCACACACACAACCATTCATCATGCTTAATCATAACAATCAAC